>PVLA01007802.1:0-99019 GCA_004027455.1 Hydrochoerus hydrochaeris
TTGGTTTGGTTTGGTTTGGTTTGGTTTGTCTTGGGAATTTTCCTGCAATAGTATCCAGGGATGGTTGAGTTGAACTTCACCATATGGGGGCAGCTACCTATCAAGGTCCATAATGAAAGTCTAATGTTGATGGAATTTCCACAAAAGCAACTCTCTTAACGTTCACACCCAAAGGCAATTCAAACAAAAGAGTAAACAATTTAGGATTTCCTTAAAATGAATAAAATTTCTAATTAGGGTTTATGGAATTTTCAATTTACTTTAAAACCTGGGATTAAAATAACCTAAGACCACAAAATAAGCAAAGTCCTGTCTTATCAAAGTTTTCATTTCAATATTTACCACTACACGATAATGAGTTTCTACTGGGTTGAACGTAAATTGAAGTAAAGTTTCTTGGTCTGTCTGTTTCTCTAAGCCTAAAGTAAATCCTCAGGGAAACAAAATAAAAAGTTCCCAAGTAATTATGAAGCATTGTTGGAGACCACAAATCATAGTCTAGAGGATGTTCAAAGCTGTCCTTGTCCTGCCCTTTGAGCCAGATCAGAACAAGGAATCTCCTCGCCCTACCAGCTAGTGATGCTGTGGTGCCCACGGAGCAAAACAAGACCAGCTGAAGATAATGAGGCAATGGGCAGCTGTAGCTTCCTTTTTGCCCCCTCTCATCCTTACAAGCCTTCTCTGTTCTTACTAGCAGGCCACAGTCACCACTACTGTTCCTGGAGACACTCACTGCCCTTCACTCACTGTCCTTGATACAAACGTGTTCAACAAATGCCAAGGTTCTGGCTGCCTCGTGACCTTTTGTCATCCGTGAACAAGAGGTCATGCCAGATCCACGCTACACCACTACTTTGCATTCTGTCTCCTTTATCTTTCACCGTGTGCCATTCCACCTGGCAGGAGATTGGGGTCCACTGCAGGGGTCTCTAATAGAGCACCTTCTTTAAAAATTCCGGGAATTACTTTTAAAATATGAAGATATAATACAATTTGAAACCAATTTTCAATATAAAATATATGGTGTAAATATATATAGATATGAAATATATAGAAAAAGTTAGATAGATAGATAGGAAAAGGTCCTTTTTCTCTTCTATATCACTGTTGGAAATAACATAAATTTAGCCCTATTGTTATCCTTGTGGTGTTGAAGAGAGTTATGGAGCAAAAAATTATTATTTTCAGAATGTCCTGGAAATTTTCCACTTGATTTCAATTTTTTTATTTTTTTTTACAAGAAATATAATTTTGCTTTTTATCATGACATATATCATATTGACACTGCATGAAGTAACTGCTGTATCATAATAAAATGAAACCATTGCATGTACATGCTTATAATAACATTGTACATAGTTATGGAGTAACTTATATTCTTGTAATTATATTGTAAGATCCCTGTGTTGAAAATCATTTCTACAAAAACACACCAAAGGGGAATACTAGGAGTTATATATTTATGAAAGTATAAAAAATTATATGATTAATGGTAAAAATTTACCACTTTTTTGCTATATAAAAAAAGAAGTACACAAAGCTTACCTAAAGGTAAAATAACTCTTTGATCTGGTTTGGAAGGTGAGTAAAGGCTTCTCCAAAGACGTGAGCTGAGCTCAGACTAACTTGGGGCAAAGCTGAGAGAAAGGCATTCCCAACAAAGGAAGCAGCCTGGAAAACCTTTGGGCCAGGGAGGGAAGCAAGCAGCCAGATGATACTGATAAGGTTGGTGTGGCTGCAGGAAGAGGCAGGTGTGGGAGCAGGCAAGGCCTTCCATGATGGAGAGCTGTGTGGCGCCCTCAGTAACCAGCAGCCCGCCGAGGCACGTGTGCCATAGGTTCGCCACCGCCAAATAATGCAAGGTTTCAGAGACACGTTATAGATTATCATCCCAAGTGTATGAATGAAAAGATTTTGAAAGATTTTCAAGACGTGGAATTATAGTTTTAAACCTAAATTGTGAAAGTCTGTAATCCCAGCACTCAGGAACATGAGGCAGGAGGATTGCCGTGAGTTCAAGGCCAGCCTGGGCTACATGGTGAGTTCAAGAATAGCCTGGATTACATGGTGAGACCTGACTTCAAAAAGTTTGAAAAATTATGAAAATTCATGTTTAATGATGGTTGAAGGGGATTAATATAGGACCTATGTCTGTTTTCTAGAACAGAATTCAAGATACTTGGGCCAAGGTAGTAGAGACAAAGAAAAAGGAACAGATGTGAGAGGAGAATAAAATTCACTCAGCACATGGGATATGGAAGAATGGGAAGGGGCCAGTAAGATGCATTTCATTCTCCCTGGGGTACCTGGGGGGGCCTTACAAAGTTCTTTCCAACCCACCACTACCTTCATACCCTGCCACCACTTTCTTGAAACCTGTGCTCCCTAGTACCCCTGATCACAGCGCTCTCCCACAGATACGCCTCTTCCTCTCCTTAAAACGTCCTGCACATTTTGCTCAAGTTTCACTGGTTCAAAAGTTGTCTCTTCTGAGAACCATGGTTCCATCAGATTCATGCTCACTTGGTTGTGCTGTAGGATAATGGTCCATCGTATAGACCTCACCACATGTAACAGACAGAATTGTGTCTCCACACCCCCTCCAAGTTATATGTTGAAGCACTAACCTCCAGTACCATAAAATATGACTGATTCTATTATAAAGCATTTAAAGAGATAATTATGGTTAAAGGGGACTATAAGAATGGTACCAGAACCTACAGCGTGACCTTACAGCATGAGGAATGAAGAGCAAAGGTCACCAGCACAAGGAAAAGGCATCTGCAGACACAGCATCAAATTCTCAGAGAATGCCAGAGAGAAGGTTATGAGCAACCACACATACTCACATGTCGGTCTTGAAGTTCTAGCCTCTAGAACTATGAGAACACAACTTTCTGCTATTTAAGCCATCCAGTCTGTGTCATTTTATTATGGCAACTCTAAAAGACTAATTGTATGTACTTCTCTTTTTTTTTAATGATTTAATAAAATCAAAAGGGAAGCAATCCTCCAGACTCATTCCTAGAAACCAATCATCCTGATACCAAAACCAGAGAAAGATCCAACCAAAAGAGAAAACTACAGGCTAATCTTCCTAATGAACATAGATACAAAAATCCTAAAAGACATACTGGCAAACAAAATGCAGCAAATCATCAAGAAGAATATATACCATGATCAAGTAGAATTCATCCCAGCCCAATACTCATTGATGATCAAAATGCTACAAAAAATTGGAATAGATGGTCTTTACCTCAATCTGATAAAAAGTCATCTATGACAAACCAACAGCCAGTATCATACTAAATGGACAAAAACTGAAAGCTTTCACTCTAAAATCAGGAACAAGACATGGGTGCCCACTATCACAAATCTTCTTCAATATAGTTCTGGAGACATTAGATCAATTAGACAAGAGAAAGAAATAAAAGAATAAGGATATGAAAGGAAAATATTAAATAACCAATATTTACAGATGTCTTGATACTGTACAAAGAAGACCCAAAAAAATTCCACCAAAAGAATCCTAGATTTAACTACAAAGTTCAGTAGCATAGCTAGACACAAATTCAGCACTCAATACTCAATAGCATTCCTGTACACAAATAACAAGCTCACTGAGAGAGAAATGGGGGAAATAATATTTTCACAATACCATCCTCCCCAAATATAAGATACTTAGGAATCAACATAACAAAAAACTAAAATGGACCCAAGGATCAATGGAACAGATAAAGAGATGCAGAAACAAATCCAGACACACTCAGGAACTTTATCTTTGACAAAGAGGCCTAGCATTTTCATTGAAAAAAGGTAGCTTCTTTGATAAATGGTGTTTGAAAAGTGGTTTTCTATGTGTCAAGACTAAAATTAGAACCATACCTCTCACCATGCTCTGAACTGAGCATGAAATGAATTGAAGATTAAAATATTAAAACAGAAACACTAAATCTACTGAAAGATTGAATATGTAGAAAACACGGGTAGGCAAAGACTTTAGGAAGAAAATCTCTATCGCACAGAAAATATCACAAAGAATCAACAAATGGAATCTTGTCTTTCTGAAAAGCTTTTGCACAGCAAAAGAAACCACCAACAGAGTGAAGCGACAACCCACAAAATGAGGAAAAAATTTTAACTTCTGTTCCTCAAAGGACTAATATCTATACTATATAAGAAACTTAAAAAAAAAATCAAATTTAAAGCCCCAACACAAAAATGAGCATTTGAAAGGAATAGATGTTTCTCAGATAAAGAAGTAGAAATGGAAAATAAACATATTAAATAATGTTTAACATCACTCGTTATTTGAGAGATGCAAATTACAACCATATTGAGATTCTATCCCACTATGAAAAGAAATCAACCAACACCAAATGTTGGCAGAGTGGAGGAGAAAAAGGATTCCTTTTTCACTGATGATGGGAGTGTAGACTGGTGCAACCACTGTGGAAACCATTGTGGAGACAAAAATATAAAACTAAGGCCAGAAATATAACTCACACTGCTTCCTGACAAGCACAAGGTCCTAAGTTTGATTCCTAGCATCAAAAAAAAAATCTAAAAACTAAATGTTCCATTTGATACAACTAATCCCCTTCTTGGTATCATCCTGAAAGAATTAAAAGCAATAAATCACAGCAATATATGCACAGCCACATTTGCAGCAGTTCCATTTATAAGAGCTAAATCTTGGAAACAACGGAAATGCCCATCAACAGATAAATGGATAAAAAATATGTGTTTTTCTAAATATACAATGGAGTATGACTGGCCCATTGGGAAGGATAAACTTGAGACATTTCTAAGTAGATGCACCTCAAAATCACACTCTTTAATGAAATAAATCAGACATACATGTTCAAATATTGCATGGTTTCTCTGGTATGAGAAACTGAAAGTGTAAATAAGGGCCAAAATTCATAATAGATATTTTAAAATAGGAAGAAAATGTTCAAATGGGAAGGGGAAGTAGACAAAAGGGGGAGGAAGGAAGGAAGGAAGGAAGGAAGGAAGGAAGGAAGGAAGGAAGGAAGGAAGGGAGGGAGGGAGGGAGGGAGGGAGGGAGGAAGGAAGGAAGGAAGGAAGGAAGGAAGGAAGGAAGGAAGGAAAAAAATGGAAACAGTTTCCATAAGTAAGGAGGTAAGGAAAGGTTAAAGAGATGGGGTAAAAGGGAAAATAGAAGCATCAAGATATATTATGTACAAGTACAAATTCCATATGATGCATGTTACCATTATGTATATGTAAAATGTACCAATAAAATTAATTAAGTAAACAATTTAAAGTAAAAAAAATGATAGTTTTTAGTAATGGTTCTGTATGTCAAAATACTATTTACTTAGCCTATTAGACCTCAAATTTGAAATCACTTTGTCAATTCCATTTTATCAGCCAACATTTACTTACTTATTCACTTCTACTGCAAGTCAGCTAATATACGTTGGGCACATACATTTAAATAGACCTTGCTGACACACTGAAAAGAATATATAAATTAACTTTCATAGCATACCCCAACATGCTATTTTATATGGCTACAGATTTCATTTTTATCAGGAGCTCTACAATAGTCTGAGTTGCTAAGCCATTTGCAATGTAAGCAGCATGAGGTCAGGTTTCACAGAGATTTCCTGAATTACATGGACATTCTGACACACTTATTAATAACTATGCACCCTGAAATAAAGCAATTCAATTTCTACAATGTGTTC
The DNA here is from genome assembly GCA_004027455.1 of Hydrochoerus hydrochaeris. Lineage (NCBI taxonomy): Eukaryota > Metazoa > Chordata > Mammalia > Rodentia > Hydrochaeridae > Hydrochoerus > Hydrochoerus hydrochaeris. The sequence goes on from PVLA01007802.1 coordinate 5,718, forward strand.
TTTGTAACAAGAACAAGTAAAAAGGTTTTTAAAAAGCCAAATAGTACAAGCAGCATGTCCGCTGCAGTAAGAATGGATTCATATGTGCACAAAATTTAGACAAGTTTGGACAGCATCACCCTTTTGAAAACTTTGCTTCTTCATCGTTTTTTATTTTTTTAATTTTTTTAAAGTAGTAAAATACCACAGAACAAGATGGAACAAAGCCAATTGAGACAGTGCGGTGAAAATGGTACAGAACTTCACAGCAGGTTACCAGGATAACAGTAATAGGTACCATAGTATATCTCATTTTCTTCACAATAGTTGTTCTTTCAATCAGGTATAGGAAAATCAAAGGAAATACAGAACGTTATAGAATTTATCAAAACAGAATATTGAATAGAGCAATACCATTAATCAGAACAAAGCAAAACAGTGATAAAAAAAATATTTGCCCTCAAAGAGATGCTAGAAGGAAATCCCCCTTATTTGGTATATTGCATATAGTCAACCTCATAAGAGATGCTCAGATCTCTGGCTCCATTTACTAATGGGGGGCAGATGGGTGTTTGAATCTCAGTCTGCTCGCTGGTAGGCTCACAGCCACTTACCAGGGTGGTGAGCTGGTTGCTTGGTTCCCCAGCACCCTAAGTTCCAGCATGATGCAGATCTCAGGAGTCGCTGATGGTTCTCACCCTGGGGTGGCTGTGGCTTGCCAGACCACAGCCACTTACCAAGGCTGTGAGCTGGTTGCTTGGTTTCCCAGCATCCTAAGTTCCAACATGATGCAGATCTCATTCTCCATCTTTAAACATGCCCAAAAGACTTAAAATCTTTTTATAAGATTTGATAATTTCTCCTTTGATAATTACTGATTCTATGATGAGACTTTTTGCACACTAATAAAAAAAAACCAAGTTCTACTGGGTATTGTATCAGTAAGGACAACCCAGTCTGTTAAAAAGTAAACTATAAAATGTATATTTTCTTAAATGACTGAAGAATTTAAGTGTTCTTAATTCAAAATGATAAGTTTGATTACTAAAATTAGCATATGCAGTTGTGATTATTTCCAAATGAAATTAAAATGATATAAAGTGTTCTGTGGATTTAAATGAAGTTTATAAAATCCAACCATCATAACAAATACATCTTGGATTAGTCTTTCACAGGTTGTCTTCTGGCTCACAGTAACTCATATTCTTCCAAACGTAAAATATATTTAACCCTCCAAAGGTTTTCCAGTCTCAGCCAATATAATATCAGTGTAAAAGCAAAATTCCAAATTAAATCCAAACAAGGCTTCTCCACTCAATCCTTTCAAGACAGTTACTTGGAACAGTTCTCTTCCATATGTTGACCTAAGAAACTAATGGCAAAAGTTCTATGGTCCTTCCATCGTTATAATAGTGGAAAGATAACGTGATAACAGTTATGAACATTTTGGTTCAAATATGGGGGAAATGAAAAAAAAGAGGATATAACAACTCTGAAATCCAGCTGGGAAATTGGTAGGATTTTCTGGCTTAGTTTCAAGGCCTCTGTAAAATTTCTAGTAGCTACTAACTCTTCTAAATTCTTGGTTATGCTTTTTAGTATTCTCTTCAGGAAAATAGGATCTTCTCACCCTGATTCCTACCAGTGGAAACTTTGGGGGTGTAGTAGCTTCCTTTTACCTGTATTCTCTTTGTCTCCATTAGTTCATCATTTCTACTACAACAAATTTCTCTACATTTTGTGTGCTCTGTATGCATTTTACCAATTTTCACTCCATCAGATAAAGGCTACATTAACAGATCTCTCAAAGATCATTTATTCTCTACCTTGTTCTTCTGCTGTGGTGGGTGACAGACACCACCTTTAAACTATGAACAAGCACTCAGTTTAGGTTGAGAACCCTAAGTTTTAGTATTTTGGTAGAGTCCTTTGGGTGACAGAACACTTCAACTTTTGAAAATCTTCAGATTTCAGCAAGAAAGATTAAAGCATTATTCTTCACTTTTTCTGTGTACCTTGTTACACCATCCCTTTCTGACTTCTAGGAGATTTTACCACCTACAGAGAATGAGACTTTTCAAAGTCATTCACTCTTAGTTCCTTTCTGTTCAACAGTTCCTTCAGAGTGTCTCTTTACTTTTATCATTTTGCTACCTGAAGTAGGAATAAACCAAACTATACTCTGGAAATGTCTTCAGTGGAACTTACAGATTCACCACTTAAAAGTTGTGCTTTCAGTATAACTGCAAATGTGAATTTCCTTGATCTTTCTGTTATTACATAAAAAGGATAGCCACCTTCAGAGGAGCACCCTTCACATTCATTTCTCTTCTTCATCCAGTGAAAGAAAACGAAGATTTCTATATTATTTTTCTCAGAATCCAGTCTCTGCCCTATCCTTAGTTCCAAAACTACAACCATATTTTTAAAGCAGTTCACTTTGAGGAAAACATTCTGTATTAGTTTTCTTGGTCACTTTTATGGAAGTACCACAAATATACATGGAAGATTATGGCACCATACATTTATTTTACTGTTTCTGTGAGACAAAAACCTAAATACAGTGTTACTGGTCCTGTGCTCAGAGCTCACATTTGTAAAATCAAGTGTTGTGTTCTGTGATCATGTATAAAACCCTTTACACATGAAAGCAGCAAAAGAAGATGCTTTCAGTTTTTTACTTGTGATGTAAAACTATATTTTCCTGCAATTATTAATATATTTTTATACAGTAAGCATTTTCTATTTTCCCATCTAATGCATTTTTCTTCTAAACCTAAATTTCTTTTAGCATCTTCTTTGGGGTATTTTTCTTCTACCTGAAAAAAAATCCTGTTAAGGTTTCTTTCAAGATTTCTCCATATCACATGTAATAGATGAACAAGAATATATATTGTGAGATGATTCTATTTATAAGAAATTCTAGAATAAGAAATGACCTTTGATAGAAGCAAAATCATTTTGGGTGGAGTGAGAGATGGACAGTGCTTGGAAATATTTGTGATATAGCCATCTTAAATACAAGAAATGTTATGCATCATGATATAGATGTGGGTTTGCATACATGTTGGCATTTGTCAAAACTAATGGGACACTGAATTACACCCTTATCCTCTGGGCCTCTCATTAAGTACAAATTACATCTCTATAGAAAAATAAATTCATCAGAAGATAATAGTGCATTTTTATCCTTATTAGGAGAACTACTACTACAACAGGTGCCTACAGGTATGGTCAGTTTTCAGTTTTCAGTTTCCCTTAACACAAAGTGTGTATATTTTTTAAGATGAAAAGGTTCTGCAAATTGTGCTAATTTAATCATTATTATGGATTTAACCTGTTATAGCTAGTGTAGTTTTGAAATGGAATATGGTCAAAAAAGTTTACTAAGACAAAGATAAATCATATTTAGAGAAAATTTTACATTTTAAAATTGCAAAATTCCAAAAGAGTAAATAAAACGGTACAATATGACAATAAAAATCAAATAAGCCTTAACTTGTACTAAATTTTCTCTATTAAAATTTTGAAAATAATGATTTATAATTCTCAGCATTTTAACCAAAATGCTAACATTATTTTTGTTAGCTTCTCATTAGTTTTCTAGGTATTTTCTTTATCACACTCAAATGTTACAAAATAAAGTCCAATAAAATGAGAATCTCTAGTCTAGACTAGAGAATATTGCATAACAATATTTCCAAACTTCTAGTACTGAAATGCAAAGTACTGCTTAAAATAATAGTGAAGAAAAAAGGATAAAAATGACATTCTTTTAAAACTTATTTTGTAAAACTCATTGATAAACAGCTATTATGCAGTAAAATTCAGAGTGCGAACAGCCGAAATAAATAAACTTAAAAATATTTTTATCTTAGTTTGAGTAATTATTAGAAACTGCTAATTTCTTAGCTTTGTGTATCTAAAAAATGAATGTATATATTATTCATAAAGCTTATGAAAAATATATTCTGTCCATTAGCTAAAATCTGTCTTCATTCTTAATGATTAGATTTCATCATCTAGTTATCAAGTTATCAACTTGTCAATATTTCAACCTTAACACTGTGAAGATGTTGGTATTCACTTTATATAACTAGATCTTCTGTTTACTGCTTACCCAATACTAGGTACTACTCAAAATGCTTTATATATAATATTGATTCATTCTGTAGTAAATCAAATCAAGATGAATATTACTTTTCAGGTTCATTCTTTAACTGAGGTTCAGAAGAACTAAGGAGCTGGCCCATATTTTCACCATAATAAGCAGTGGAACTCAAATTCAAGTGCAGGTCTTTTGAATTAATTGTCACAATACAATTAACCATTATATCACAACACCTTCTATAGTTTCACAAAGTTTTCAGATGCCTTGAATGTCTCTTATTTACTATTGCTTTCAATTCATTTCTTCAAAAGGTAATGCATAAAGGAAGTAAAAAGCACTTTTACCAATAAATTAATAACACCACTTTAACATTCATGTTTTATTATTCCAAATGTGTATCTGACCTTTCTGGGGGTGAAATCAAAAGATATTAATATTCTTTCATAGCAAGGTGAAGATTTTCAGAAATTCTTAATTCTTCATTGACAGCCAAACATAAGAGTTTTTGGAATTATTATTTTATGATTCAATTCAATATTTTCTAAAAATCTGTGAGTCATGCTTGATGCATCAAAGCTAATTTCTATACAATTTAACTTTCTGTGAGATCTGCTCTATTTGTCTATATGTTACATGTCTTGCTTTTTACCTAGCACATCAATGCATCTCTTGTAGAGAGTAAACTGAATGCTGAGTTGATGGTTCGTTCATAAAATCCCCTGAAGTGAGTTCACTTCAGATTGCTCTTCCATTGCACTTATGTGCATGATATATGTTACACAGCTCATCAAAGTCATATTTTCATTTGGTGTGAATTAAAAGATAAGATCTGAAGTCCAGTGATACAAAATCTACATATCTTGTTGATGTGCAAATTAATGAAGCTGCTTAGAAGCCTATATCTTACTAACAGCACATTTTGACTAATGTCACATTTTGACATTTCCTTGTTAGTGGATGAAGGAAAGTCTGAAAATACTCAACCTTTTGTAAAAAGCAATATAATCTAGATACAAAACAACTGTAGATGGACAAGGGTTTCAACACTATGTTAAGTACTTCATCTTCCCAAATGTCACTGTACTTAGCTGAGAAAATTGAACTTGATTCTGTAGTGTCATTTAGAGAGCTAAGTGAGATCATACAAGTAAAGTGCACAGCAAATGAATGGGTAATACAGCAGAGAGTTCTGATTGTTATTGTACTCATGAACACACTGAAGCTAACAAGGTGAATAATAACAGTCTTTTACATTTATACAGTTAACTGTTATATGTATTATAATCACAACAGTACAATGAAAGAAATACAGCAATTTTACATTTCACTAAAAGAATAAAGAACAGAAAGTTGTTAGCTAAACTGAAAGCAGCATTATAATAACTGAAAGAAAAGTTAGTCTCTTTTAGAATATTTTAAACACTGTAAAATGAAACATTACACTCATTAACAGTCACTTCACATATCTTCTTCATACAACCTCAGCTTCAAGAAATTATTGACCTATTCCAGTTTCTAGAGTGTTAGTTTTCTGTATTATGCCTCTCATTTTAATGGAACTGTATAGTAGTTTTCCATGATTTCTTTCTCTGAGAATTTTTTTAACATTCATTCATGATGTGGCATGCATAATACTTCATTCTGTTTTTCCTATCAAATGACATTGTCCCTTGCCCATATTTTTATACATATATTTTATGTATTAGTTGATATAACTAATGTATTAATTACTACCCCATTGTTGGGAAAAATAATGGATACCTGCACCTTGAAGGAGGAAAGGTTTATATGTCTTCAGTTTTAGTGTGTTCAGTCCATGGTCAGAAGGATTCAGGTATAAACAGCAGAGTTTAAGAGCACAGCCAGAAAAATCTACTCACATCAGGGCTGCCAGGAAGTGGAGAGGGATTGGAAGAATTGGGGATAAGAATGCACCTTTCTAGGTGACCCACCACTAACCCACCTCTTCCAATGAGACTCTACCTCCAAATACAAGACTATTGGAGGACACTTCAGATCTAAACAACAATGGTGGACAGTCAGAGGACACTCCGCTTTATGGCTATTCTGAGCAATACTGGGCGATAAAGTACAACTTCATTGTGAGATGTTTGACAGTTTTTGTCAGTTTTTTACTCTTTCTTCTTTCCCTATGACTTGGATAAGCTAATGCCAAATCTCAGGGGTTCCCTCTTTTGGCAGTGGTGTGAACAGAAACCCTCACTCCTTCCCTGCTCCTTACCATCATAAAAATTTAAAGCCAGTCCCGTTTCCACACTCCCTCAAGTCATTAGGAGACCCTTGCTCTATGAAACCTTAGTAAGTTAGTAGTAAAGCTTTTCCTATGCTCACAGTATATGTCTTTTACCAACCACTGTATGATTTTCAAATATTTTCTTCTATTCTATAGATTGTCTTCTCATTTTCTTCGTGGTATATTTTGAAGCTCCACTAAAGAACTTCAATTTTTAACTGAATTGACTTTAAATGTGCCCTTTGGCCACTGCATCTATGAGAGAGTTTGGGAAATATTTTCAAGAAAGGCAAAATTGGTACTCCCTAAAATATGGGTTTGCTAAAAGAGGGGGGGGCAAAGCAGGTAGGTAGTAGGTGTCAATTATGCTTAGTGTTTAGATGATCCTCTAAAGCCTCATGCAGTAAGATAGGGCTTTTTGAAAGGTGGCTGAATCTAGGATGTGCAATGCTGAGATTAAGGGTGTGTAGTTACCAAATTGATTCATTGGTTAGTTTGGCACCACCCTAATCCCAGTAGACTAGCGTATAAAAGGGGCAGAAAGACACTGGTGAGGTCCCTTTTGCTTTTGTTATCTTCTGCTGCCATGAAGGGTTATCCCTCTGCCATGTGCCAACCCTGCCTTGGAGCCAGCAAATTACAGCCTGAAACCTCTACAAACTGTGAGCTAAATTATCCTTTCCTCCCTTAACTTGTGGATGTGGGATATTTTGTCCCAACCATGAGAAACGAAACTAGGACAGGGTCAATTAAAAGGCTCAGCCATATATGATACAAGGTTAAATCAAACACTGACAGCTCTTCTAAATACTTTATTCCTGAGATTAATATAACCTTAAGCATTTATTTCTTGCCCTTCATTTTCAAAACTCTACCAACCTGCGTAACACCTCCCTTTCCCTCTCCAGCTGTTTTCCCTCTCCAGCAGTAGGAGCACAAATGGCTTGTTAAAATCAGTAGTTGACAACTTTTCATTCTTGAGTCCTGTACAACTGTTACAAAATTACTACTCTAACTCATGGGAAGTGTTTCATGATACTATTTTTACCTCTTCTTAACAAATTGCAACATACAGATATTAGAACTGCCCTATAATAATCGTGCTTTAAAAGAAATAACTGAAATGATACAAAGAATAAATGAAGAAATATGACAAACATTGATAGGCCTCATTTTAAGCTATGAATATAACTTAATGCCTTGTTTAATTCAGCCAGACTTACAGTACTGTTTCCTATTCCATTGCTTAGTATTGACTGTTAAGGGAAAACATAAAATGAAACTCAAAATGCTACTTACTATTTATTTGTAGGTGCTTGGCAGATTTTCTTGATAAACATGGAAGCTGTAAGATACACTAAAATATGAATTAGAAGAATTATATTACTTTTTATATTCGGTTCAGAAGATAATATGACTGGCTGCTTTTTTAGGAACTGTGTAATAGGTTAAAACACATTGATGTCAGTGACGTAGTACAGTAGAAATCCCTGGACCCTTCTTCCCCCCGATACCAGTATACCAATTCAGCAACAAATTCCCTTTGTATAAGACCAGCAGCTAATTAAAAGACTCTTGCTCACATTCTACTGACAGAATACACAAGTTTTTTTAAAGTGGACTTCATGTGCAATAGACTACTATTTGGCCTTTAAAAAGAATAAAAATTTCCCATTTGCAGAAGCACGATGATCTTTGAAGATATTATACTAAGAAAAATAATCAAGGTCACAGAAAGACAAAAGATTCTGTTTGCATGAGTTATCTAAAATAGTCAAGTTCAGAGTCCAAGAATGGGAAGGTGGATATCAGAGTTGGAGAAGGAGAAACTAAAGAGTTACTAATCAAGAGACATCATTTCATTCAGGCAAGATAAATAAGCTCCATTGATCTGCTCTGCCATATTGCATCCATAGTCAACAATAATGCATTGTGCACTTAAATATTTTAGGGAGGAAGATCTCACAGTAAGTGTTCTTACTATAACTTTTTTAGTTAAATAGGATAACACACTGAAATCTTTTAAAGCTAGGCTCTAGAAAGTTGAATACTTCACTCATATATGTCAATGAACATATATATATATATATATGTTACAAATATTCGAAATGATTAATACATTTGTCATATTATTTCTATCAAGAAAATATAGTCAATATTTCTGGACTTTTCTTGATCAAAACATTTTGATATTTCAAACAATGCCACCATCTTTTTGTGAAAGAGGGACAGAATTTTAATCTTGGAAGGTTATTTGATCTCAGAAACATGGCACGCACTCTGAGTCAACCGCACCTCTTTCTCTAGGAGTCCAACTGGGAATGTTGAAAAGGTACTTACTTGACAAAATTTTAGTTGCTTAAATAAAAAAGCAAAAATCAATCACCAAAATCTATATTAGGTTATGGTCCCAGCCCCAATATGTATACAAATCTGTATGCTCTCATGTGATATCTTCTAGTGATAATCTCAGACAGTGCCATTACCCATGGAATTGTACCTTGCAACAATTATTTACTATTTTTACTATCACTATCTTCTGTACATTATACAATGACTAAGCTGTCATCATTACTCTGTAAAAACATTTTCCATGACCCTACAAACCAGTACGTAAATAGTTTACTTAATGTGACCATTAGGAGAAAGAGATTTCCCACAGAGACTGAACTGGAATAGAGATCCTACACATTGCTATTGTATTTCTCACATTTATGTCTATTATTTAAAGACTGGCTTACATGTTGCAATTGAGAATTTTCCATTTTGGAATAAATATTTCTGCTTAATGTTCCAGTCCATTTTATGCTAAACTTCTTACCCATTAAAATATTTCAGGAAAATTTCTAGTTATCAAACAAATTCATGGTTTTATTCTATAGACTCAACTAATGTCCAAGAATATGTACATATGCTACAATACCAGTATAAAGAAAAGTTAATTATTTAATGAAACTTGAATTTAATTAATACCATGGTTAACAAATATCACCAATTTGCAATATTCAGGACAAGGACATGTATTTCTATGAAGAAGCAATGTATGAAAGATACATCTAATTTCCCAATTTATGATATAATATAGTAATATATTATTTGGGTGTACACAGAAATCTTCCCGGTCCTCATTATGGTCTGGGGAGTTTATATTTGTAATCCCAAGAAAAGTTATTGGAATTCTAGTGAGTTAATTCCAATCTACCATTTACAATGCAAATCACAGTGAGAATAAAGAGACTGAGGCATATTTGTAGTTGTGAGGAGCCGAGGGGTCCTGAGTCTAGCTAGGATGATGATTAATAAGAACAAAGGCTCCAACCCAAAGTCAAACCCAGATTTCATTAATTCTTGATGAGAGGAGTGACTCAGGAATGTGTGGGAAGTACATGAGTGCAGGGAGCTGGGCTAGGAAGGTGGCCTGAAATCACCTCTGCAATATGCAGAAATAAGGATATGCAGAAAAAGTAATCTGCATAACACAGTTAGAGATAGTATGTAATGTTTTGGGGCCCAGGCTTCAGCTCTGATGTGTAATCTTTTATGCCCTGGGAAATCATATCTTCTTATCGCCAGGATCAGTCCCAGTCGACATCATGGAGTGCGGTTCCACTTCCTGCCCAGTTCACACATATTTTGGGGGAGCTCCAGGAATGGGGAAACACTGACCTGTTACCTTGCTTCAAAGACTGCGTAGCAGCACCTCAGCTGGACCTATCTGCATTGCTTGAAGAGAATGGAAAAAATAAGGGAAAGTCCTAGCTGACTGTACTTATTGGTAAGTGGAATCAGGGTCAGATTTAGCCAAAATGGAGATAATTGCTCCATTTCAAGGAGAGTCATTCAGATGGTTCTCCACGGGGTGCAGGTTTTATGCTCTATAACATTTGATAATTTGGTGGAAATACATATTTGAAATAATTTCTCAGACCAATATGTGATATTTCAAAGTAGATTCTATACCAGTTGGCAATAATAATATATTGTTTCCTTAAGAATTTTTAAAAGCATAAGTGTTCTTGCTAAGTGTTCTTCCCACAATACAGTAATCTTTAAAGCATGTTTTCAAAAGAATACATAAAGTGCTATAAGCAATTTTTTTAAAAAAATTGGAGAAGTACTTCTATGTCACTGTGTGAGTTCACATTATGTTTTTGAAAAGAATTGCTGTCATTGAATTGTGATAAATTCACAGTGCCTTATCTCAAAACACAGACAATACAATATATCTTGATAGAAAAATAACAAAATGTTTACTTTTAATGCAATTCTCATGTTAGAAATTAAAATAAATGTTTCATGCTAATGAATAGTTTACAACTCTTCAGCAGTACTTTAAAGAAGCATTATATGTAGCGCACAGTTCTAATCATTATTAAACTACTTTGTCACATTCATCTAATTTAAAGCCACAGATCATCTGTTATACTGATTACTTTATATGTTTTTTAAATCCAGGCTTCCCTCAAGTCCACTTTGAGAACCATACTTCACTACTGTTATGCAGGCATATATTTATTTAAACTTTCAAGTAAATTTAAAAACAAACACACAGAACTAAAAAGTATTTTTCCTTCATCATCTCCAGCTTCCATATTTTGTCTTTTTTCCTTCTTTGAAGTAAGATTTTAGCTACCCTATAAGAACAAACACATGAGCCTCTTTGTGGTTTTAATTGTATATAGATGATCTATAAATATTTAAAATATTTTGCTAGTTAGTTACAGTCTTCAATTACAAAATATATAATAAGCATTAGAGATAATGAAGATCAGCAACTATTTGGACAAAACTGTGACAAATTATTTTAATATTTTATGTGTAAATACTATGTAAAAAGAGTTGTATCCTTTTGTTTAAGAAACACAGTAATTAGTGTTTTCTAAAAATAAGCACTTATCAAAAATGTGCTTCCACACTATTTTTAGTTCCGAGAAGGTATGTAGTTGGTGTTATAATCAGATTACACTGTATTGTGTTTATCAGCCAAGTAACCTCGGGAAAATTACAAAACCTCTCAGGAACAAATGTCACTATTTGCAAAACAAGCATAAAAAATATGCCTACATTTTGGTACTGTTGGAAAGATTATCTGAGGAAGCAAATGAAAAGAGGTTAAAATAGGTGACTGGCACACGGCAAACACAAGAAGGTTCCCCTCAGAACACTTAGAATTTGTGAGAATTAATGAATAAATAAATTCCCACTACCAAATTATTAAGGTAATAAAGTGAGCTGCCAGGGATCTCATAAAAACCCCTTCTGCAAATATCCTCTCAAAATAGATAAAGCTGGTTCTCCAAATGGCTAGGAAGGAACTGTGCATTTAAAGAGACTCAGATGCCTCTTTGTTGAACTTCAGTTTTCATTTGCACTCACATATAATTTAATAACTAATAACATCCTGCTCAAGGATTGGATTTTATTTCTAGAGAAATGGAGAGCTCTTTATTCAAATTAAAATTTGTGCCATGAGCTTCAAAACGATTCAGTATTGCTCCGTTAAATTTCTTCTTTCATAATTGTCATACTGAAATGGCTCAAGGTGTCTACTCCTTAAACTTTTTTAAATCTTTGATTAGCACATGTCTGCAGTACATAATGATTACATTCATTGTGAGGAATGTGTACATGTACATAGCTTTTTTATTCCTCCTTTTCCCTACACACATCAACATTTTAATACCATCAGAATCATTTATTTATGTCCTTATAAACTTAATTATACATACATATTAATGACCAGATTAACAGGATAAAGACATATAGAATACATAGAATAATTTACTAAATCAAAATACACTTTTAGATACATTGCCCATGCTTGTTTATGACAACTTTATTTTTCTCGCTTTTCCTATTATCTGTCTTTTTGTATTGCACCTTATTTATATAGTGACTTTCCCATACAAGAGAAACCATGAGATGTTTAAGCTTGTGTGTTTGATTTACTTGACTGAACATTATGGTCTCAAGGTGTCTCCATTTTCCTACAAATGATTCAAGTTTACTCTTCTGTATGAACAGTGGTACTCTGTTATGTATAAATACATCTCTTCATCCATTCATCTGTTGATGAGCATATAAACTGCTAAGATTTAGCTATTATAAGTTTTACTACCTTAAATGGATATTCATACATTACTATGGTAGTATATCCTTAAATCTTCAGAAAGATGCCTAGAAGGAGAATAGCTAGGTCAAGTGGAATTTCTACTTTTAGTTTTCTGGGGGATCTACGCACTTGCAATAGTGATTGTGCCAGTTTACACACCCAACAATATTGAGAAAGCATTTCTTTTTTCCCCACAGCCTTGCCAGCATTTGTCACTGGTTGATTTCTTGATAATAATCACTCTTTCTGGAGTGAAATGGAATCTCAGTATTGTTTTAATGTCTATTTCTCAAATGGATAGCAATATTGAACATTTACCCATGTATCTAATGGCCATTTGTACTACCTCATCTCAGAAGTGTCTGTTCATTTTATACACTCATTTTTGATTGAGTCTTTAAATCTGGGGTTTCTAATATTTTGATATCTTTATGTATTCTAAATATTAGGCTTCTGTCTGAGGAGTAACTGGCAAAAACTTTTTTTTCCATTCTGAACATTGTCTTTCCACTCTGTTGGTGGTCTCTTTGGCTGAACAGTAACTTTTTAATTTGATGTGCTCTCACTTGTTGATTCTTGGTATTGTTTCTTGTACAACCAGGTTTTGATCAGAAAGTTTTGGCCTACATCTATGTCTTCAGATATTTTCCCTGTTTTGTCTTCTAGCAGATTAAATATTCTGTTGCAATGTTTAGATATTTGATTTATTTGGATTTTAGTTTAGTGCATGTGAGAGATATAGGTCTAGGTTCAGTCTTTGGCACGCAGATAGTCTGTTTTCCCCATACCAATTATTAAAAGGCTATTTTCTCCAGTGAAAGGATTTAATCTCTTTGTGCCTAGAATTATTAATTATCTTTTTTCTGTTCGATTGACCCACAAGCCTGTATTTTGTCACTGGCATGGTGTTTTTCTAATCACTGTAGCTTTATAATATAACTTCAAATCCAGGATTGTGATGCCTCTTGATTCACCCTTGCTGCCCAAAATTTCTTTTACAATTCTAGGTTTCTTCTATTTCCATATTAATTTAAAATTGCTTTCTCTAATTCTATATAGAATGCTATTGGTATTTTGATTGGGATTGTGTTAAATCTGCATAACAGTTTTGGAAGTATGGCATTTTGACTAAATTGGTTCTGCATAGCTAGGAACAGGAGCTATCTTTCCATTTTCTGATATCCTCTTTAATCTCCTTTTTTGGAGTACTATATTTTCCACTGCAGAGGTCTTTTATTTCCTTAGTTAGGGTAATTTCTAAGTATTTCATTTTTCTTGATGGCATTGTAAAAGGTGTTGTTTCCCTAACTACTCTCAGTGGGTTTGTTATTTGTGTACAAGAATGCTATTCATTTTTGAATGTTGGCTTTGTATCCTGCTATCCTACTGAATTTAGATATTAATTATAGGAGTCTCAGTGAAGTTTTTGGGGTCTTCTGTGTAGAGGATTATGCACCTGCAAATAATGATAATTAAAATTATTCCTTTCCTCTCCATATCCCTTTTATTTCTTTTTCTTGTTTAATTGCCCTAGCTAATAGTTTTGAGAACCATATTTAACAGCAATGATGTCAGTGGACATCCTTGTCTTGTTGCTGGTTTCAGGGAAAGCTTTCAGATCCTCTACTTTGGGTATAATGCTGGTTATTGGTTTAACATATAGGAATTTTATCAGATTGAGATAAAGAGTTTCTATTTTTATCATGAATCAATATTGAATTTTGTCAAATGCTTTTTCTGCATCGATTGAGCTAATCATGTGGGGTTTTTTTGTATTTGCTTCTGTTTATGTGCTATGTTACATTAATTGATTTGAGTATGTAGAATTATCCCTGGAATAAAGCCTACATAAAAAAGGTGAAATCACAATGGATTCTGCCAAAATTTTGGAGATTTTGGTAGCTACTGTATTCTAATAAAATGGAAAATTCAGAAGAAGTCGTCATATTATAGGTAATAACACTATTAACAATTTTTCAACAACATGTGATACATTCATAAAATGGAAAATCAGGAAAAATTGGATCAATTCCTAGATACAATGTTAAATCATGAAGATATAAAAGTCCTGAATTAAATCAGGATTAATTAATCAGTAATTAAAATGGAAGAAGTAATAAAATAAACATACTAAGAAAAGCCAAGTCCCAATGGAATCACTGCCAAATTCTACAAAAATTTTAGAGAAGCTCTAAGGCCGATACTCCTCAATGCTGTAGTGAAGTTGAAAGGGAAGCAATATTCTCAAAGTCATTCCTGGAAGCAAGCATTACCCTGATTCCAAAGCCAGAAAAGGATCCAACCAATAAAAGAACTATAGGCCAATATCTTTAATGACTATAGATGCAAAAATCCTCAATAAGTTACTGGCGAACAGAATGCAGCAAATCATCAAAAAATCATTTATCATGACCAGTTAGGATTCATTCCAAGGAGTCTATTATTTCTAAATTTCAAAATAACCATCAGTATCATGCTATCAAACACTTTATATCAAAAGCATTTTACCTCAAGCTGCCAATGAATTGTAGCTGTTACCGTTCTATCATGGACTCATTATGTGTGTAAACAGCAAAGCACAATGGCTAGGCAGGAGAATAATAAAAACAGATGGAAGACACTTTCAGATGAAGACCTTTTAGTTCATAGGTTTGAATAACGATGGATCTATAACCAGTGGCACCTGTGAGAATTTGCTCATTCTAGCAAAAGCTTTTAACTTTTGTTTCTGGGTTCTGGAAAATAACAGGAGCTTTGTGGTGGGAGGCAGAACGGAGCTGATGTTGATTTGGCCGTGCAAGTCACTTTAGTGAATTCTCAAGGATATGAAAATGCACAACCTTGAACATTTGCTTAAGATCTTTTCTCACCATTGCAGGAAATATTTTAAATTTTCCAGTGAACCAAGGAAATGCCATTTTTACCTTTTCATCATAATAGTGAAAATACAAGCAAACTAAGTTTATATATAGTCTTCACCAATAGCTATAACATCAGAAGTATGTTAATCTTATTTTTAGTAAATCAACAAATTGTTTTATTTAATAGATGAAATAGTAGGTCAGATACTGGAATCAATATCCCTGGACTCAAATCTTTGTTCTAGCTCTTTACTACACCAATTATTAACTGTATGAATTTATGCATGTACCCCTATTTCTGATTTTGGGTTTTTTTTTCTGTAAATCAGGTTTGTAATAACACTATTAACAATTTTTCAACAAATAATTGAAACTGGATGTAGTGGCATGCATCTTAGTCCCAGCTACTTTGCAGGCTTAGGTAGAAGGATCACTTCACCCCAGAAGTTCCATTCCAGCCTGGATGACATAATGAGACCTCATAACAAAAATAAAAACTAGAACAATAAAATTAATTGAGATACTGCATGCAGATTGTTACTGGAGTAAATCTAAGAATGATCAATCACTATTACCAATTTTATGATAATCATGTTAATAAAATATGCAGACATAGATTACTAAACAAAAATGACAGATCAGAAAAATTCAGGCTATTCAAAGAAGAAGAAAAGAAGAAGGAGAAAAAGAAGGAGGAGAAGAAGAAGATAAGAAGAGGAAGAAGTTGTCTTCTTACACTAATATTTACAATATCTTACAGAAATATTTAGAAATTTACCTATAAAATCATATAGAACTTATATCTTCTAATAATTTATCTGAGACCCTATTACATCAAGATTAGTTAATAAAATTAGTATAACTTGCATAGTTACTGTTTAGGTAAACTACTTGGGTTGTGTTGAGACCCTTCAAATGCACTTGCCCAGAAAGCACAAAGGATTTACTGTTCCTGGATTTGTGTTTTGCTAAATGTAGTGGATAGGCAGAACTGTTAAGCACACTTAAAGACATTTATCATCTTTGTAAAGGAGGGAAAAGGAGAGTTGATATAATTGGAAGAATTGAGAAACCTTTATTATTAAAGTTCAGATTTGAATTGGCAAACTTGATTTCCCTTCCTCACTGAATCTTTAGTAAAGGAGCTCTTATTAAATGATGGTGAGGTTTGCTGGGTTTCAAACATTTATATGATAAAGTGCTGAGCACATTCTGAAATGGTCCAAAGAAAGATTGCCATGAAGCTTGCTCCACCATCTGCCAGTCTCTGCTGGAAGACTGTGAGTTCCTCCATGTGGGAAAATGTCACTGTACCCAATTCCTGCCAGTCTAAATAGGTATTGACTACTACAGGTTAAGATCCTGCATGTCTTTAACCTTTTCAAAATATGAAGTTTTTCTTCTATTAATATCAGGAGCTAAACTTGTAACTGTAATCATACTATCACATTAGAAAGACAAAAAATCCTGATAGTAATAACATTCTAAATTAGACAAAAAATACAGATAAATGGAAATATCTACATTTATATTACATAGATTATGTAGCTCTATAAAATTGTTGTCCAATTTATTATTTTTTTGAATTTGCATAAATTATTACAAAAATTTGTTACTGATTTTAGAGACAGGACATATCAAAACAACTTTTACATGAAAAGCTTATCAACTATGTAATGATTTTCCATTCTTTAATTAAATAAATTTTATTTACCAATTTTATGATAATCATGTTAATAAAATCTGTAGACATAGATTACTAAACAAAAATGACAGATCAGAAAAATTCAGGCTATTTGAAGAAGAAAAGAAGAAGGAGAAAAAGAAGGAGGAGAAGGAAAGACTTCATGTTTTCTTTCCCTACTAAACATGTTGTCTAAGTTAGATGAGAATATTGAAATGAAACTAAAATTGAAGAGCTCAGGAATACATAGGCAAGAAAAGAGTGTATTAGAAGAACATTATCAGAGTAGAAGCAAACTAAAGATAATAATATAAACACATTATAAGAAGTACATGACATATTTTATAAACTCTGGGTAATATTTTCTATATTTTGACTAAAAATGGTCATTTATATCAGTTTATGATAAAAATTCTTGGTTATGAGAATTAGAAATATTAGTACATAATGCACAGCAGATTTTTCCATTTACACACCCACAGTGATGTACACAGACTTGCTAGATGGTATTTCTTTTGCCTGCAGCCTCTATTCCAAGACTAGATCTTAGGCACAGATAATTTTAACTACAACAGAAATAAAGTTGAGGCATGTGACTTGACACACACTATTCCACTTAGTTTGGCCTGAACTCACACAATTTGTTAGATTTGTACAACTTGTTAAATTTCTCACACACATGGATGGACCCTTTTGACTGAAACACTATTAACTACCATGACCAATCATGCTAGTCAAATCCACTGAATTTAAGCTGATACTTTTCTAAGGAACAAAAAGAATACCAGAAGCACTCATTTCTCAAACTCTGCATGACATTCTGTATACTAAAAACTAAAAAGAATACTTGGGGTGGGAAACATGAAAGTCATGTATAGATTTTAAATGCTTCCTCAGTCTCCACGGATATGCCAGGAATCTCTATGCATACATCCAACTGTGATTCTGTCTCTAATATAATGTTTTAAGAAGATTAATAAATCAAATGAAAGGCTTTTTTAAAATGTCTTTTAGGTGATTAGCTGCAAGAATTCTATTTCTGGTCTTCAGTCAGTCAGGTCCATTTGTATCAGGATCCTATTAGTTGGTTTGGGGATAATCATAACATGGCTTGGCCAGTTCCAATTACCACATTTTGTCTGTCATTTTCCTCTCATGCATTTAAAGCCTGCTTTGTACAAGATGAAAGTCACTTAGTGCAAATGAACACAAACAATTTGAAAATGAGCACAAATAATTTGAGATAGTCGTATATTAATAACAGGAAATCTTTAATTTCTATCTGCTTGTATTCATTTGCCTGATCGTTCCATTAGTCCCTTTCTTCTGAATTTTCAAATAAAAATATGTAATGCCTCTCTTAAGTATAATTATAATGGATACATGGCCAGGACAGGGAAAAGCATTTTCGGTCATTAATTGTCCTAATGACTCAGTCTGGGAAATATGAGTAATGAATGTGCCAAACAAAAGAACATGCACATTATGCTTAGAAGCAAAGTAAAAATCAGTGAATGAATTGCCATCCAAGAGGAAAATACATGGTGCATATTATTAGGCATTTCTTAGCAAATGCTATCTGCTTTTTCATTATGATACTGTTATCACAAGTATGATAGCCATACGCAGCTTTGTGTTTAAGTGTGTCATTTCTGTGATCCTGGACTTCTTCTCAAGACTGATATTAAGATGTGAGCCTTTCCTTTTCAG
Source organism: Hydrochoerus hydrochaeris (assembly GCA_004027455.1). Taxonomy (NCBI): domain Eukaryota; kingdom Metazoa; phylum Chordata; class Mammalia; order Rodentia; family Hydrochaeridae; genus Hydrochoerus; species Hydrochoerus hydrochaeris. The sequence goes on from PVLA01007802.1 coordinate 24,429, forward strand.
ATTTTTTTGTATGATCATCCTGGGATAATGCAAATGTCTCTGTGTTACTGGGTTTATTACATTTATGTGTATGTGTTCATAATTATGTGGCTAAATTTTTAAAGTAGGTTTAGTTGCTAGCATTCAAGAATATACAGCAAAGGCAAAAACTACTGTACATCTATGCAACCTTAATTTATATTTTTTTCCAGAGAGGTAGTGTGATGAGACATGAAAGCATATTCCTTGAACTCAAACTTAACTCTATCACTTACAAGTAACGATCAAAAAATGCAGTAAATATTTGAATTTCTTAAATTACAATAAAAGATATAGTGACACTGACTCCCCCTAAAAGTATTCCTTCTCACTTCAAATTCACTTAACCCATTATTCTTGTCACTTTCTGAAACAATCTTGGAACTCCTTCATCATGAGTATCTTTACGCTATTGTAACTGCCTTAATATCTTGAATTGTCCTAGTTACTTTTCTCATTGCTGATACAAAATGCTAGACACCCAAAGTTAGAGCTATTTTGGCTCACAGCTTGTAGAAGTTTCAGTCCATAACTGGCTGTCTCTAAGACAAGTTGCTATGCCAAACAGGCATTGCAGAGGAGAAATAGTTCATGGTGGGCAAACAGTAGTAAAGCAACAAAGTAGTGAAGAAGCACATTCAAGCAACCTCGGTAACTTCTTTCCACCTCATTTAAAGTTTACCGAGGCTTCTATGCTTAGGGAAGGTATCAAACAAATCAGGGGACTGGTTTAGCAATCACACACCTTTAATCCCAGTATCACATACTCTAGATTTAGCCATATCTGGGAAAACACCTACTTATGATCTAATGAGGCTTTGAGGAGACATTTAGACACAAGCCATAATGTGAACTAATTAAAAACCTTTACCTTTCATGGTAGTTTTGACTTTGGGGAAGAGCAAGAAGTCACATGGTGCCAAATCTGGTGAATAAAATGGATGAAGGGGCACCATGATATGTTTACAAGCCTGCCGATGGTGCTCCACAGCAACATTCACTGAACTTGACAACTTGTAAAGATGCTCACAAAAAAGACTTCTGCAACTACTTCAGAAAGTGGCATTGACAATGGGACAAGTGTGTTCAAGGTGAGGGGGAGTTTTGATGGGGATTAATGACAAGGTGTCTTTTGTATAATATTTTTCAATTCATGTATTCGCTCTATGTTTGACCCACCCTGCTTACTCTGTAACGTTGAGAAAATAATGTACTTTGTGTCTCACTTCTCACTGCAAAGTGGGGATACTAGTAGCTAGAAAATAGGAGAAATAAATGATTGAAAGTACTCAGAAAATATAAAAAGTACAAAGAAAAGTATGTAGCCCGTGAAAAATATCTGTTGCTTACTGGGATAGAGACATTCCTCATTTAACAACTGAGTTCATTCTTGCAACTAAGTCATTGAGTGGACTGGCTGCTAAATGAAGATTTATCTAGTATGTACTTACAATACTCAGAACAAAAAATGCTTAAAGGAAACTCTAGTTGATGACTCTGCTTTTATCTGTATAACTCTTACATGTATAATGTATAACAAAACATAAAATTACAATACCATATAGTAAACTAACAAAAGTTAAAATACTATACTGTAGAAGACCTGACTACTAAAAGGCCTCACTGCCATTCATGTTCCATGTCATAAGTTCCGTTCTGTGTCATTAGTCTGAACAGTCATTGATTAGATAGGTGGTTAAGCAAGGAACAGCTATGTAAAATAACAAAAAGAGATGTAGCACTGTCAGCTATGTCCTCAGTGATATTAGAAGAAAATATTAAATTTTTACTTGGTAATCTTGGGTTTAAATGATCTATCCAGAGTCTGAAATTATAGTTAGTTGGAGAATATAAAATACTAATCATTATTACTTCTATTAAAGCATTGTTACACATTGAGCTAGTTACAGATTTTATTATAATCATAAAGATAAGTTGGTTCATTGTGCAAAAGCTTAGCGATATTGCTCTTTATCTGAGCCTTTGTGATCCCACTTCTCAATGTGTAATAAATTAGAAAATCAGAGTTCATATAAACTGATAAATCAATGATTCATATATGCAAAAAGCTATAGCTATCTAATTTTGCTTATCTCTCGCTTTGGCAATTCATTAGTAAATGACAACCATAAATGACAAAAATGACAACCATAAGCATAGAAACCACCTCGAATCGAGAATTCTTTTAGAGAACCTCTCAGCATAACTGCCCTTATGAGTAAGCTCATTTTTCTCTGTTGTCCCACTCATCACTTTAGCAATGTCTGCAGGGCAGAGAAAATGGAGCAACAGGAAGAAAAACCTTAGTTAAGGACCTGCCATGTATGAGGGGAAATTGGGAAGTACTGTTTCTTCTCATATTTACATGTTATGGTGTTGGGGGCATAATTAGAATGTAGGAAAACACTTATAAGACAGGAAACTTATAGATATTTCATGACCAATTAGAAGTGTTTGGCCAAGTTTCTGTTCTGTTTCTACTGAATTGACCTTGACAGTGTCTGAAGCCCAGCTGCAAACCTCTGATGAGCACTGAGTCAGAGTGATTGTCTATACATTAAGGCACCCTGGGCTAATTCGAGGGCCCCTATCCCGCAATGTTCCTACATTATTTTAATGCCTTTAACTATGCTCACTCTGTAAGGGCCCCCTCACCTTGTTCCTGGAGTGTTTCTATACTATGATAAACATTTATTTCAAGACAAGCCTACCTGTCAATATATGACTCAATGTATGTAACCAGTTATGTCACATTTTGTCACTTGTTTTGTACCCCCCACTTCTAAATTCTATATAAACTAAACTCTTTCTAAATTCAGTGCTGTTGTCTTTGAGGGATCATTGTGCAACAGTCCACTGGTGTAAAGATTAAACGCTGCCTTCTTATCTCTTCCTTTGGGTTTGGTTTGGTTTGGTTTGGTTTGGCTTGGCTTGGCTTGGCTTGGCTTGGCTTAATAATTTTCCTGAAACAATGGCTTTTGGGAGAAATAAGAGAAATGGAGAGAATCTGAAAAATCATACCAATATTCCTATCCTAATCCTAATTCAAACCCAATGTACACTGTGAAAATAAGGACTAAACTATAGCAATGTCCAGATCAAAACAGAAGAGCATGGAACTAGGGACACACAGCCCTGGATGTGACCTAGGGACATCCACCAGCTTTTTAGGACCCCTCCTGGTCACCTCACCACTATGTCCACCATAACATGGGACATGTGGCAGCCATTCCCATTTGGCAGGAGTGAACACGCAGCAATGCTCATGTTGAAATGGGAGGCAGGGGACAGAAAGGAAACCAGCCAAGAACAGAAACACAACTTCTGAAACAGTGGGTGACTTTACCATCATAAACATTACATGCCAAAGACAATGTGCACAAATATCAGCAAAGAAAGTGCAGAAACAGTCCAGATCAAACTATCCCTCTTAGGCTGAGGGAGGCCAGAACACATATACAGAGGACCCTATCCTTTGTGAATGAGAGATCAAACGGAGCCAGGTTGATGGCTATGTTTGAAGAAGAATATCAGAGAAAGAAGAAAATCTGAAAGTTGGATTATTTCACCAAAAAAAGACTGAATAACCCCAATAAGAGTATTTGAATCCAAAAAACTAAGTCCATTTTACTTTGCAAGTGTAAGTACATTTCATATACTCCCACACAACACTGTCCTAGTCTACCTAAACTGGACTCCTATTAACTTATATCTATTGCAGAAAATACTGATTACATTTCTTTCTTGATACTAGTTTTCATTTTAAAAAACTGTTATACTTCCTTTCTGCAAAGAACAGTTACATTAAAATATAGGAAAACTGATTCTACATACATTGTCAAAAGTTTAAATATGTTCTCATTTAAAAGTCTAATCAAATATTTTTTCTTCCTTTTTTTTGGTATTGGGAATCAAACTCATGACCTCTCTTTGCCAGGCAAACACTTACACTGCTGATCTAAACCCCTGGCTGCTAAAAAGTTTTAATTCACAGAAATTAGAAAAAAAGATGCTATGTCTTCAATGAATGGAGATTTGGGATTGCTTAGGTTCTTGGTTTGTTTGGGGGAGGGTTGACTTCAGCAAGAGGTTGATTTGAGGCCTCATTACAGCTTTTCATTTTCATGCACATGAAGAATAAAGGGGACAAGAAGATACTTTTCGTTGAAGCAAACAGGACATAGGGCAGATCGAAAGACATTGGTGTCATTTCTTGTGATTTGCATCCAATTTCCAAGCTGTTAGAACCAAGAACCAAGAATGAACATTTGGTTTACACAAGTTAGCTTACTAGGTTCTCCTTTAAAAGTCTGTAACACAAGGGGAGGAGAGCCTCTTTAAACTTCCTTTCCCAGATGTAAATCCCAGGAAAAATAGTGATCATGCTTCCCATTTCAATTAACTGTATCCTAATCTAAAGTCAAGATATGTAAAAAGGGGACAGGAGGATATTCTTATATCTCAGATGACATAATATAAAAATTTTAGCCACATTACCTTGAGTAATCATAACATACCCCTAAATACTTTTTAAAATCAGTACAAAGTTTTGGGCTATAACTGTAATGGTTGTAAGCAGTTTACTGAGACTTGATCAAAAGTGCTTAGAGCAGCAGTGTTTGTCATAGTCCCAAATGCAAAATAATCCAATTCTTTTATCCATAATAGGAAAGATATGACATATGGTGCATTCATGAAAATAACATACATCAATAAAAATTAATGGAGCAGAATTAAATGCAACAACATAGACAAACTCTATAAATACAACATTGAATGACAGAACCATGACTAAAAAAAAAAACCAAATATATGACTCTATTTATACAAAATTCAAAGACAGGCCCAATGAATCTGCCACTGGAGAAAGCCCCTACCCTCCCACATAGCAGGTGCACTAAGACAAGTCATGGAAGGAATTTTCAAGATACATCAGAGTGGGTGGTTTTATTAAGTAGACTTAGAGACTAAAATGTAACACTCAGAAAGGAGTGTAGGCTGTTTGTCTAGGACTGGAAATACGTGCAATTTGTCAATCTGTCGAAACCACAGGTTCAATTTGCAGATGAAAGGCAATGGCCTATTCTACAGGTGAAAGGTCTGTTTTACAGGAGAAAGGTACAGGCATAATCTGTTGTAATTTTAAGATTTAAGACTTTAGGAATGAATTTCCTAGAAGGGAAAAAGGCATTGTAACCTAGGGTAATTTTGACTATGTCCTAAAACTGCCATTTTTCTTAAAAGTGCAATTTTAAAACTATGATTTTCCTTGTCTCATTTTACCTATCTTTGTTTCTTTTATTCTATCTCAAATCTATGGTATCAGGAGTCATGACAGTTTTTCCTTGGTAGGGATTTGCAAGAGGGTTAGTGGGGACAGTGGCTGTAAAGAGAGAAAATGGGGCTCCTCTTGTTTCTTCTTTGGGTGCTAAGTTAGTGAGTGTAGTTGTGAACATACTTTGACATATAAACATATACAGATGGATGATAGATACATAGCTAGATATGTAATATTTAAATAAAATTGACCTTAAAATATTCATACATGTATTATGTCCTGTTTCTTAGTAATAAAATAAATTTACAAAATTTCTGTTGGTCAAAGAAAACTGGCACTATCAAATTTGGTACGTACTCTCCCCTATAAACACATTGTTCCAAGCGTTCCTCTTTGACATCCACAGTACGTACATTCACAGCAGTGCTGACACGCATACAGTTAGCTGCCCTCCAGCAGATAGTCATTTCACTTACCTTCAACCTGCCTGGTTCTTTTTGCCAAGTTGCTATACAGCTATACTAATCAGGTGATAGAAGTGGTCTTTAGAAAGACTGAGAGAAGATACTCCAGTTTTTTTCTATAAATATTCTAGTCCCAGGATTCAGTTATTTTAGTCAAGATATCCTAAGTGTAAAAATAAAACTTGAGAAGCTACCAGAGGCATAAGAATTACTTTAACATTTATTAAAAAGTCTTACTAACATATATTTAGATGTAGTTCCAATTGGTAATTTCTTCTTCCATTCCTTTAAATTACATTCAATGTGCAAAGTTGTTTGTAGTCTGCCTTCAGTGTTATTCTCCTGGGCTTGTCAGTGTTAAATTTTTAAATTGTATTTTAAAGCCTGATTTTAGATATATTTTGATGTGTGACAGAGAATGTATTTTGCAAAATGTTCTTGACTGAAGAGACTTGTTTGTAAATTATCCATTGCTTTTGCATATACCCAGTTGATGTGACAAAATTTTCAATGTCTTTCCATAAAACCTTGATAATTAACAGGAGGAAGTACATATTGTACAGATTTTTATGAATTTTGAAAGTACAAGATGAAGCAACCAAGTTTAAATGGAAAAAAAATTTAAAAGTAAACTAAGTAAAAGGTATTAAATAGTTAATGAAGGCTTGTCCAGTAGAAAAAATATAAATGGCAAAATTGTACTTTTGCTATGGAAATACTGTGGTGAAAAGAAAAATATATGATCTCTAGCATCATATTTCTTTTGTTTAACCTATTCCACAGGTGATAAGCAAGTATGATTACTAAGTTTACGTTGACTTTGATCATTATTTTCACACAATATATTGAATTGATTCAACACACGCTCCTTCAATGCACACACATTGGAAAGGGTACCATGTGGCAGACACCAAGGTAGGTTGAAGTGAGACAAAGTAAAGGAATGATATCCACAGTGAACTTGCAACACTATTAGAGGTGAGGGATCAGTAAGGATAGCAATATTGAAGAAATGTACATTGCTTTCTTGATATGTAAAGAAATAAAAAATGTAACATAGACCATATGTTTAAGAAGGTGTCAGAGTTAAGACGGCCTTTGAACAAGGTTCTAACAAATACATGTGTGAAAGGAAGAAGGACTGATTAATTAATTAATTAATTAACCAACAAAACACAATGGGGAGCAGAAGCCTGCATCAGGGGTAAACTGCCCAAAATCTCCACCTTGGGCCCGCCCTGCCACCGGGAACTCAGCGGAAGCCTGCATCAGGCATAGGCTGCCCAGAACCACCACTGTGGGCCCGCACTGCCAACGGGAACATGGAGGAGGCCCGCCCAAGACTGAAAACTGCCCTGGACTGCTTCAGCTGGGCCCGCCCTGCCACCTGGAACATCAGAAGATCTCAGTGGGATTCAGTTAGTGTGAGAAAATTTGAAATTTTGCTCCCAGGTGGTGAACTTTGGACTACACTGGATTGACTGTATCAGTGTGGTGAGTATACCCCTAAAATAGAGGCGTACAGGGGATAAATAGGGCCAATAGTAAAGCCCCCTACAATTAATCGTATGACTTTGTTGTGTCTGAAAAGAGTGTGTGTGATCCCCTCCTACACATAGAAAACACCAGGCAGAGTGAAAATGACAAAACGAGAAAGGAAAATGCAGTCTCAAACATATAGTTCATCAGAAGCAAGTACAGGAGACATTGAAATAGAGGACCCCAAAAGTAACACACTGGGAATCTCTGAAAAGATAGCCAGTGAAATAAAAAAACAACTCCATCAGGCTATAGAGGAAATAAAATTAGAAGTACTCTCCCATGAAAAGATAGAAATAACAACTTTAGTAAAGGAGTTGTTGAATGCAGCTAAAGAAGAACTAGAGAAAAAAGTACATGAGCATGGGAAACTGATTGAAACTTTGAATGAACAATATAGAAAACCAGCAGAATTCATGAAACAAACAAAGAGACATCCAAGAAACAAAAAATTCTATTGAAAGCATGCAAAACTGCCTAAAGGAAGCTGAGGATAGGATTTTGGACCTTGAGGACAGGATCACAGTTAGTGATCAGGAAAGGATAGAACTTTTAAAAATAACAAAGCAGCATGAAATGACAATCCAGAAACTTCATGATGATGCCAAGAGCAACAATATAAGAATAATGGGCATTAGCGAACATATAGGAGTGCAGACAAATGACATACATAAAGTATTTACAGAAATAAAAGCAGAAAATTTCCCAAACATGAGGAAAGAATCTGACATGCAGATAAGTGAGGCATATAGGACACCAAACAGTCACAATCAACATAAATCCACACCCAGACACATAATAATTAAGATCTCAGACATACAGCATAAAAACAGAATATTAAAAGCTGCCAGAGAAAAGACACAACTCACCTATCAAGGAAAGCCCATTATAATTACGGCAGACTTTTCAGCACAAACCCTCAAGTCAAGAAGAGCTTGGAGTGAGGTATTTCAAGCCTTGAAAGAAAACAACCTTCAACCCAGACTGATGTACCCAGCAAAGCTTTCATTCGAATTTAATGGAGAAACAAGATACTTCCATGACAAAGAACAACGGAAGAAATTCATGTCCACCAAACCAACCCCAGAAAGAGTACTGAAAGACATACTAGACAGAGATAAAAATGACCACAATGCCCAGAACAACAACAGAAAGAAACCACCAGGTAGGATAAGCAATTAAATAAGAGGAAAAGCAGAAAGAAACAACTGGAACATAACATGGCAAAGTCGAGCCAGTACATGGAAACCCATATGGAGAATTCTCAGAAGACTAGGATTGGAAGCCCCATTCAATCCACCTATCCCCCTCCTGGGTATTTTCCCTGAAGAACTGAAAAGTTCACATCTCGGTGATATATGTGCACCCATGTTCATAGGTGCACAGCTTCTGATAGCTAAATCCTGGAAATAACCAAGATGCCCATCAACTGCAGAGTTGATGAAAAAGATGTGGCATTTTTATACAATGGAATATTACTCAGCTATAAAAAAGGATGACCTTGAGGCCATCATAGGCAAATGGAGACAACTTGAGACTATCCTCATTGGTGAAATAAATAAGAATCATATTTACAAATATCATATTGTGTCTCTAGTGTAAAAAGTAAATAAGAACTATAAGAGTAATAAAACCAAAATGTTTAATTGCTGTTGTAAAAAAGAGAGTAAAAGAAAGTGCTCTAAGGGCTATAACTGCAATGTATGTTTGAGTGTGCAAAATAGATGACCATATTGCTGAATCTTTGTTGGATCTTTGAGCAGAACTGTTAATAGTCTGACTGTTTGAATATTTACTATGTACCCTTTAACTTTGTAACTTGAACAAATACATCCAGGATGACAGTACGTAATTTATAAATTACTGATTTCTTCATGGGGCTTTTTCTCATTCTCCTTTTTCTTTCTTTCTTTTAGAATTCTGTATTGTTGCTATTCATTTTTCTGTTTTTTTCTTTAAATAAAATTTTAAAAATGTATAATTGCTATTGTAAAAAAAGAGGAAATAGGAAGCGCTATAAAAGATATAGCTGCATGTAAGTTTAGATGTGTGGGATTGATGACCATATTTCTAGGTTCTTGTTGGATTGTTGAACAGATCTGTTTGCACTCTCACTGCTTGAGTGTCCACTTTGTGTGCTTTAATTCTGTAACTTGAATAACTATTTCTAAAAGAACAATATGTAATGTATCAACTAGTGATTTCTTACTTTTTATCTTCTTTTCTTGAAATTCTGTAATATTTCTACCTTTTTCCTGTTTTTTTCTCTTTAAATAAAAAAATGTATAATTGCTATTGTAAAAAAAGGGAAAATAGGAAATGCTATAAAAGATATAACTGCATGTATATTTATGTGTGTAGGATTGTTACCCATATTGCTTAGTTCTTGTTTGATTGTTGAGCAGATCTGTTTGCAGTCTCACTGCTTGAGTGTCTATTTTGTGTGCTTTAATTTTGTAACTTGAACAACTCTAAAAGAGCAATATATAATTTATCAACTAGTGATTTCTTACTGTTTATGTTTTTTTTTTGAAATTCTGTAATATTTCTCTCCTTTTTCTGTTTTATCCCTTTAAATAAAAAATTTTTAAAAAACACACAATGGGGAGATTTCAATGGAAAGAGCCTCTGAGTGAGAGTACATGTCCAACCTTACTGATCTTTCCAATGATATTTATGCATGAATCCCGATTTTCACATAAACGTGACTCTTATACAGGAGGATACTACACGCAGTTCCTCAAAACAGGCCCATGATTTCATGTTGTTGAGCAATAAGAGATGTGATTAGAGTAACAGGCAGTAACCAAATCTTAAAAGGTCTTATGTTAGAAGGTAGAGTATCTTTATCATGAAGGTTATGGGCCCAAAATCACATGACTGCTGAAAGGTGAAATAGGATTTAAATATAACCTTACTCCTAAGATCATGATCTTAACTACTATCTACTTTGCTCAGAAATTCATTTTAGAAAGATACCATCAGTATGTATGGGACTGTGGAGGAAGAGTGGGATTATACAGTCAGAGCACAGAGGACACGCTCATGGTGACTGAGATGATAAGGCCCTTCACGGGAAAGGGAAGAGAGGAGGCCAAGGATTCGGGGAATAAGGATTAAAAGCTAGATCACAGTTCAAAGGATATTCAAAACATAGCTCCACAAAATCAGACATTAAATCAGGTCTATGTTACCATAAAGAAAACTTTTAGGATCAGGTAGATTAGGGTCCACCCTAAATTTCTGTTTTATCATTAATCATGTGAAACTATCACTAGTTATGCATGAAATGGAAGCAAGGATGTTCAGTCTCACAGAGATATTCTGAAATTAAATGAAAGAAGAAATTTTATAATACCTGACACACAGTAAGCATTTTCACTGTTTTTTTAAAAATTGGACAAATATGGGTCTTTAAAAAAGCAGAATATGTTATTCCAAATTTGTCTCTCTCTGCTTCTGTGTGTCTCTGCCTGTATTTTTCTCTCCTTCCCTCCTCACTTTCTCTCTCTCACCCTTTCTCCCTCCCTCCTTCTGTCTTTCTGTCTCACACACAAATAATTGAATCATTGCTGCTTTCTTTTGCTTATGTCATGCCAAAGATTAATAATTGTTTCACTATTTCCAAGTGTTTAGTGTTCTACTTGAAATAGACTTATAAACCAACAAATCATAATCATGTGTCATTTAAGAGAAAAGTATACTGCTATATATAAATCTGTCCAAGTAACATCAATACTGAAGCGGAAACTAAGATCCCAAAGCATGCAACAATTATAAGAACAATCAATTTTATAAGATTGGATTTAATGTATCTCTAACACAGAGACAAATATTTCTAAGTCAAAGAAGTTTATCAGAAAATAATAAAAACACCAAAGATATCAGTATTAGGGCAGTTTTACAGACAAGTCTATGTCCTTAATTATAGCCTTTTAGAATGTTCAAAAATAATATTATGTAAAAACTATGAAATATATGTTGAAATTTTATTATGCAAAGGAAACTATAATCATTACTTTTATAGTTTGCATTTGTGATGTCAAGTAAACTTATTTAAAGTTCAAACACTTAATGCTATTAGAATCAGCAGGTGTGTTATTTCCAGCACTAATCTTTTGCTTCAGCACTGTCACAATGCTTGTGTTAACCACATGAGTTAAAGTGCAGCATGACTATTTTATGCAGTGATATTTACACCATTAACCATTTGCAAATCTCCACTCCACTTAAATTATTGAATCTTTTGCTACTGCCATTACCTGTGGACAATAGACTCCAGTTTCTTTGGCCTTTCAACAGGGAATTTCTGGGAAATTTCCAGACCTTTGGTCTTGAACAGGCACTTAAGTGAATATATGAATTTATATCTTTTTTCGCTTCTCTTCCTTCTTTTCTCTTTTTCCCTGTATTTTTGATCGCTTCTGTTCTGTGGCTTCCAGATACTTATACTGAGCAGCTACTAGGTCTTCTGACTTTCAGACATACAGACAACATTGTGAACCATGGCCCTGCTGATCCTATAAGACTAGCTAATAAATATCCCCTGATATTGTATTATATCTCTGTTGCAATATAGAAAAAAATATGTATAACTAGATAGACATGTGAGAAATTAGTAAGGAGCTATAACTAGGAAGTATCTATGTAATAAAGATATTGCTGATGAGTTACTTTTTTACAAGATATTAAATTAAAACATATTTCTTTTTTATTTTAAAGAGAATAAAACAAAACAAAGCAAAACAAAACAGAACAAAGTAGAGCAGAGTAAAACAATGCAAATAACAGGATTTCAGGAAAAAGACAGTGGGAAATCAACAGTGGCTGCCATAATGTATCTTGTTTTCTTCAAAATAGTTGTCCATACCTTCACACACAATAAGTTAATACAAATCAAAATAGTGTAAAAGCAGTCAAAACACGAGAATGAGAGCCTTAAGAGCTTTCAAGACCAGACACTAAGAAATTAATAATGACTACTATTATGTCTGTTGTTTTCTTCAAAATAGCTGTCCATATCTTCATACATAACAAATAATTGAAAAACTAATTAAAACCAAGAATAAAAGCATAACTGACTTTTGAATCAAAATGATAGGAAATCATCAATAGTTACCATGGTGTCTCGTTTTCTTAAGGGTAGCTGTTCGTATTATCACAGACACTAAAATCAATTCTAGTAAGCTCTTTAGGTGAATTTTAGGTATGTATAAGCATATACATGTACATCTATCCTTTCTGTATTAGAGGAAAAAACAAAACAACAAATAAATAACTATATCTAAGAGCCCAAAACAATAACAATGAAGCCTTTCAAAACAAGGTGGTAGCGATATAACAATTTTTGTTGTTTTGCATAGTTATCTTCATAAGTCTTAATTGAATTACCATATATAATCATGAAAAATGGATCTAATCCTATGGACGTTATCTGTTTTGTTCCAAGAATTAATAGAATTAGTAGTGCAATCATGTTAGTAATGTTAAGTGTATATATATGAATTTATATCTTTTTTGTTTTTCTTCCTTCTTTTCTCTTTTTCCCTATCTGAGTTATTTTTTCCTCTTTGAGCAGTTTCTTACCCTTTCACAATATTTACTGAAGATTTTGTACCTTATTTACTCTTTCATTTTGTTACAGTAGGGAAATAATATTTACACATGTGAGTTTAATTTATTTCACTTACGAATATGGTCTCGAGTTACATCCATTCTTTGCACTACAATTTAGACATATAGTTCTCCTCTGGATAATTAATCTCTGTACATGTAGCCTTTTTGTCAATCTTTATAAATAAATTCTATTATGATACATACACACAGAAAAAATATATAAAACACTGTGTAGGATTTAAAAGTAAAGTCAGCACACTTATAACTATCTCTGAGGCTAAGACAGAACATTTGCTGCACTGTTAAATCACATCTTATCCAATCACAACTCACCATTTGAACCTAAAATTAACCATTTCATGATTACTGTGTTAAACATTTCCTTGGTTTTATGATTCTGCCTTTTTTTTAACTGTCCAAACATTTAAAATTTTTTCTATGCTTTCTTTTTGCTTCTTCTATATGGGATCTATTCCATATACTTTTCTGAGAATTAGATAATTGCTTAATATTATTTTTATCTGTGCTATTCTATATAGCAACTATACTCAGGTTTTAGAATCTGAGGTAACACTAAACTCTTAAACAAACTAGAGAGCATTTCCTTTTTATTTCTCCAGAGCAGTCTATGAAGAATTGCTTCACTCTTGGAATGTTTAAAGAGTGTTCAAGTAATAATTGCATTGTACTATTTTATTTTTTAATGCAGAATTTTTGACATAATTTAAATTTTAATTGTTATAAATATTTCAGCATTATGCACATCAAAAGACAAACTTACTTGGCTCGATTCTAATGTTTGTCTTCATTTGAGTGGTGCTGATCTTGACTTACACACTTACTCAGAAAAAAATAGAATAATTGGTAGAAAAGTTTGGTTTCTTAAAGGTAAATATTAAAATTTTTCTCATTCCAAATAAGTAAATGTAAAAATTAAATGTTCTATAATTTTGAGGTTCTTTTGGAAAGAACTCTTGTGGATCTCTTCATCTTTAACATTAAGTGATGATGAAGTATCCTTTGAATTCTACATGCTTAGCACATGCATAAAACATCTCTTTGCTCATATCACAATAGCGAAAATTCACTCTGGAATTTCAAATCAGCCCAAACTGATAATTCCAACACCCAGGGCCAAGGATTTAGCTCAGCAGCATAAGCACCTGCCTGACAAGCACAGTCATGAGTTCGATCCCTGGTACAAAAAAAAAAAAATCCAATCCCCAAAAATGAGTGAAAAGGTGCACAGTGAGAGACGGAAATAGGAATTTTTATCTATTGTCTGTCAAATAGAAACAGAGCAACATTCTTGAGATCCGTAGTGAATCTCAGTATCAGAAATTAAACTACATGATGTTATGTATTTGTGAGTTAACTCCTTGTCTTTAAGTTTTCATGTTCTTGCATTTACTCTTTGTAGTCTAATTTCATTTTCTTTCAAGCAACATTCTGTATTACATAATTTTTTAAGACTTTATAGAAATCAATATCCTTCCTGATGAACAGGGTTATTTGGAGACCTGAAGTACTTATCTCTAATAAAATTTGAGTTAGATATTACACAATGTCATTCAGTAGTTCCAAAGAGTTAAGTAGATTTCATTGAAAAGCCTAAAACTAGATTTCCTCCTGAAAAGAAAAAATAAAGTGCAATAAAATCATAGACACATAAATTTATCAGAAATTATAACAAATCCTTGTTAATCAGCAAGTACCCCAGCAAAAATATAACATTGGAAAAAAATTTTTAATTACATTATGCTATCTTTTTTAAAGGGCAAAAAAGCACAAAAAAGTCAAAGAGCAATAAAACAAACAAACAAAAAGTAAAATAAAAAATAACAACCACAGCCAAAAGACAATACCATCAACAACATCATCATCACCACCACCAATACAACAACAATAACAATGGCAGCAAACAAGAATGATACCAAATTTCAAAACAAGACATAATGCTATCTTGTGTGGCATTAACATTCATGTCAAAGATAAGGTCAGTGTGTCAAGTCTGTGTTTATACTATCTTGGAAGAAATAAATCACCTTACAGTGCCTATCACTGCCACTATGAGGGTTATAGAACTCTTCAAATTGGTGACTATTGTTTCAAGAGAAAATAATTCCAATATGAGCTGGATAGAGGTTATTTTTGTGATCACAAAGTAAATATCTCACAATCTTTCAAAATAGAAAAACATTTATGGCACAATGCCACAGTTTTTTGATGCTTTTTATGCCTTTTCTTGCATCTTTGCAAAAATCTGAATTTAATCCCATGCTCTACAAAGATATGTAATTGAAATCATCCTTTATATTTAAAAAGCACAGCATCAGAAATTTTGTCCTAAAATTCATGTTAGAGGATAAAACAAAACAAAGAAGACTTGTTCTAAAAGCACCAATGTATCTCAACAATTACCTTTTCCTAACAGTGTTTCCAGGTAAAGGTTTGGGATAACTTAAAAAATGAAGAAATACATGCGGATATTTCATGTTCTATCCCTGTTTTCTTATATTCTCTAGCCCTATGAGCCTGGTAAAAATTCATATGAACAGTGCTTTACCTAACACGATCATCTAGCTTTTCTCAAGTTAAAAAATCCTATTTGATAGAAACAAGCTTGTTTTTATGTAAAGCCTTCCTATCTGCTGAAATGTAAATTCCTAACCAAAAGAGAAATGAAATTGTACCCACTACCAGAAAGCTCCACTTGCTCTAAGGGATTGGATAATGTATAATAGTCTGATCTAGTTTGTCTGATATGAAATGTAAATATTCACATACATAAAGAGGTAAAATTATGACCTTAGTTTTAATGATTTTTATACACTGAGAAGAACCAGATTCATAGTTATCACTTACAACATTTACTTATTTCAAAAACATAACATCTCCTTTGATGCTGACATAATTAAATTTAAGGACTTCAAGGCTTCTGGTCTATACTCTAATATTTGTTGATATGTTCATCCCTCATTATCTTCTTATGTCTCATCACACATCTATAAGTTTTAAAGACTCTTCATGTAACCAATATTTTTTTAAAAGTTCAGTAAGTTTATTTGGATAGAAATTTTATACACCTGCCATCCAACAGAGTTCCTTAAGGTAAGCCCTACCTGGCATTCTAGAAAATAATTTTAGTCTTTAGTTAGAATGTATTATTTTTACTGGAAGTTCAATATCCTCTGGCATTTAGGCTTAAATTAATACATGATCTCTTTCCTAATGGTCATAACAGTCTAGAGATTAAGAATCCTCCGTGGGTAAGTACCCCCCAAAAGCACTCATGAATACTGCTCTCCAAGTTATGGCGGTAATTTTATGATCATGAACATATCACTCAATTTTTATAAACTTTCTTTTTCTCATATAGAAATTCTTTACATGGTTGAATTGTTTCACTTGCTTACTGAAATTCCAGTACAATGTTATATAGAAGTAATAAGATTGAAATAGCTGGATTATATGATAATTAACTTAGTTTTTTGAGGAACCTTCATGTTGTGACTATAATGACTGTACTAACATATATTCCCACAAACACCGTAAAAGTTCTCTTTTCTGCATCTTACTAGTATTTGTCACTTTTATAGTTTGTAGTATAGTCATTCTAACTTGGGTGAGATGATATCTCATTTCGGATTGGATTTCAGTTTTTCTAAGGACTAGCCATGTTGAATATTTTTCATATTTTTGGCCATTTATATTTATTCCAAAAAGAGCTATTCAGTTCATTTGCCTATTTTTACTCATCGTTTATTTTCTGTTGCTGAGTTACCTGAGTTCTTTACATATTCCAAATATTATTTCCTTACCAAATGAATAAAGGTATTTTGCACATTGTGTGTTAATTTTATTACTGGTTTCTGCTGAAGCAGAAGCTTCTTAGCTTGACATAATCACATTTGTCTATTTTTTTCTTTTGTTGTATGTTCTTTTGGAATCTTATCCAAAAATTCATTGCCAATTCTGATCTCTTTCTTTTTCTATCTGCAACTCTTTATTTGTTCATTTATTTATTTATTTATTTATTTTTGCTGCCAGGAATCAAACCCAGGTCCTTGCAGTTACCAGATAGGAGATGTGCCACTGAGCTCTATCCCCAGCCATCTCAATACTGAACTCTTAAAATGTTTCCGACTTACATTGAGGTCTTTGATCCACTTTAAGCTGGTTCTTATGTATAGCAAGAGATAGGTTCTCAATTTCTTCTACATAGGAATATCTAGATTTTTCTGCACCTATTCTTTAGGAAGCTGTCCATTTTCTAATATATTTTGGGGGTACATTTGTTGAGATTTGGTTGGTTGTAAATTCATGGATTTATTTCTAGGTTCTTTGTTCTTTATTACATAAGTCTATGAATATTTATGCCAATACCATCCTGTCCAGATTACTACTCCTTATGTGTTTTGAAGTCCGGTAGTATGATGTGGTGCCTCCTGCTTTGTCTCTTGCTCAAGATGCTGTTGTAGGCAGGATTTGCAAGGGAAAAGTTTTAATGCAGGACATATAATTTGTAGGGCTGTTCTTTAATATTCATGCAAAAGTCAAATGCAGAGCAGTGCAAGAGATCTGTCCACATGCTAGAGACCCAAAGAATCCACCTGAGGGCCTGGATCCCATGGCAGTGTCCTTCATGAGTTCAGCTGGAGACCTAGAGCTCACAGCAATGTCTCATAAAAGCCTGTAGCAAGGATCTGCACTGGAAAGGCCCAAGGTCAGTGGTAGAAGCTAGAAAATGGGGAGAAGGATCTGTGTCAGCAGGCTGAAGGATCTGCATTCGAGCTAGGAAGCAATGCTCAAGGTAAGGACCAGAGCTTCTCCAAAGAGAATCGCCGCCATCCTCAGTGACAGCAAGGACCAGAGCTCCTCTCATGCTGAGAACAACTAAGTTCGTATGAGGAAAACTAGTGCAATAAGCTTCTCCATCAATAGCGCTCCATCTTCCCCTCTGGTTCTCCTTTCATGCTGTTGGCAACAAATCTCAGTCAGGCTTCCACACCCAGAACCACGCTGACTGACCATTACAGATGCCTGTGTCTATTCAGAGATTTTGTGGTTCCAAAATAAATTCTAGAATTGCTTTTCCTACTCCTGTGAAGAATGCCACTAGTATTTTGATGAGGATTGCAGACAACCTGTAAATTATTTTGTATAACGTGGATATTTTACATTTTTTAAAGCTTCCAGTCCATAAATATGGGAGATCTTTTCCATTTTCTGTATGTTCCTCAATTTCTCTCATAACTGTTTTTTAATTTTTAAAACTTTGATTGTAGAAACATTTACTTACTTAGTTACATTTATTCCTCATTTACCTTTTATGAATGTAACTGCTTTCTTAATTTCTTTTTCAGCAAGTGTATTAGCAGGATACAAAAATTCTACTGATTTTTTTATGTTGATTTCACATTCTACAACTTTGCTTGCCAGTTCTAACAATTTTTGGTGATGCCATTCCATTTTTCTACATACAAAATCATGCTTTCTCTGAATTAGTTTCCCTTCCTATTTATGTATTTATTATCTCTTTCTGTTCCTAATTGCTCTGGATAATATTTCCAGTACTATGTTGAATAAGAGTAGTAAAAGTGGATATCCTTGTATTTTTCCAGATCCTGAGAAAAATACTTTCAGCTTTTCATGAAATATGGTGCTGCTGCGAGTTTCTTTTATTATGTTGATGTACATTTTTCTGTACTGCTTCCTTGAGAGGTTTTTATCATGAAAGGATTGTTCAGTTTTACTAAATGCTTTCCTACACCTGTTCAGGTGATCATATTGCTTTTGTCTTTCATTTTACTGATGTGATATATTACATTTGTTGACTTGTGAATGTTCACCCATCTTAGCATACCTGGAAGAAACCATCTTCAATCACGGTGTGTGACCTTTGTAATACGTGCTTGAATTTAGTTTGCCAATATTTTGTTGAGAATTTTTTACATCTATTTTTATCAGAGACACTGACTGGTGGTTTTTTCTTTCTTTTTTCATTCTTTCCCTCCATCCTTCCCTAATTCCTTTCTTACTTGCTTTCTCTACTCCTCCTTTCATCCCATCCTCTCTTCTTTTTTTTTTTGATACTTTGCAATAGTTTAAGAGTTATTATTAATTATTCTTCAAAGGTTTAGTAAAATTCAGCTTTGACTTTTCCAGGCATGAGCTTTTCTTTGATAGGCAACTTTTAATTATTAAATCAATCTCATTACTCATTACTGGTATATTCAGATTTTCTGATTCCATAACTCATTTTTGTTACATTATACTGGACCTTGGACTATATTTATTTCTTTTAGGTTTTCTAGTTTGCTGACAAATATTTGTTCACTATAGTCTCTAATGATCCTTGGCATATCAGTCATAATTTTTATCCATGTTTTACTTATTTTTTTTCTGCTTTTTCTTGCTTAATCAAACTGAAAGCTTGTGAATTTTCTCTATCTTTTCAATAAATGTATTCTTTGTTTCATTGAACTTTTTGCAGTCTTTTAGTCTCTATTTTGTTTCTTCTGCTCTGAACTTTATTTTTTTTCATTAATTAATTTAGAGCTGGATTTATTCTTGCTTTTCTAGTTCTGTGATTTGGATGTAGGATATTTATCTAGATCTATAAGTTTTTTGTGCATTGCATTTTTTCTTTATTAATTTTGAGATATGCTGTTTTTGTTTTATTGTATCTTCATTTTCAATGGTTTTAAATTTCCCCTTTGATTTCTGTGATGATTCATTATTCAAGGAAATGTTGGTTTAGTTTTCATTATTTGTACAACTTCTAAATTTCCTCTTGTTTAATTCTAATTTTAGTCCATTATAGCTAGAAAAATATATATATGATATTAGATTTCTGAAATTGTTAAGATTTTTTGTAGCCTAACATAAAGTATATCATGGAATATATTTCATGTGCTGATGAATAGAATATATATATTAGCTATTAGTTAAATATTTTGCACATGGCATTGGGCCTGTACTATGGTTTAGCTTCAATGATTTTGTCTTCTTATCTGGACAGTCTGTCTAAAGATGAAAGTAGAAGGTTCACATCCCCAACTATTGCTTTCAATCTGTCTGTCCCTATCTCTGTCTCTCCTTCTTTCTCTCTCTTCCCATCTAATAATGTCTTTTATATACAATACAATAATCTGGCATTAGGCACAGGGTAGATTAAGATTATTATATCCTCTTGATCTCTTGTTTTCTTGATCTCTTAATCACTGCAGTTCTCCTACTTTGTTTCTTTTTACAGTTTTCTTTATTTAAAATCTAGCTTATCTGGCTACAAGTATCCACGTTAGGTTTAACTGACAACTTGATTGACTTGGGAGCTAGCTAGAGGATTATGAAACATGCTTCCAGTGTTCTGGATGAGTCAGAAGACATGGACTACCTCTGGTCCCTGGCCCCTCGCTCTCTGCTTTGCTTTCCAGCCACCATGAGCAGAGCAGCTGTGCTGTACCTTACCCTGCTACCCTGAGTGGGGCCAGCTGACTATGGACGGGACCCATAGAAGCCAGGGGCTAAAATAAAACTCTCCTTCTTTAAGTTTCTAGGTCGTTTCTCACAGTGACCAGAAGTTGACTAAATAATAAATATAACTACTCCTACTCACTTTTAATTTCTATTGGTGTGAAATATATTCTTCCATCCCTTCACTATTAATCTGTGTGTAATTTCAATGATTACTGTAATTACTGTATATTAAATTGATAGTTACTGTATATTAAATTGAATATCGCCAAAAAGCCAAGATGTTAAGAGCTTAGTCTGCAGCCTGGGGTGCTGTTGATAGATGGTGGAATCTTTAATGTGTGGGTCTAGTGGGAGGTTTCAGCTCACTAAAGGCAGGGACTCACCGAAGGCACTGTGAGCCCAACTTCTCTCTTACTCTCTGTCTCCCCATGAAGTTAATGGTTTTGCTCCACCTTCTGTTTCCCACCATGTTATACTACCTAGCTATGGGATCAAAAGCAGTGGGGCCAATCAGTCATGAGCTAAAGCATCTGAAATTATGAGCCAAAAAAGTAAATAGAGGGCAGCAATTTTGTGAAGCAGTCGAGGAATTAACAAATGATTAGGCCATGCAGCTGGGCTGTCAGTCTTGGGGCATAGAAAACTATGTTAAAGGGTAGAAAGTTAATCAGATCTGAAGTTTCAGTGCCATACAAGCTCTTCTTATGTAAAAGTATAGGTTTAACCACTTTTAATATATGAGGGGTATGTCAACTCTGCCAAAGCCTGAGACCACATGACATATTCCATTTAACATTACCAAGACATATTTTCTTTAGTTCCTAGAAGGACTGTCCTGCCCCAAAGGGGAAAGGTGCTACATATGTTCCAGGGAATCCTGCAATACCAAGAACGTTTTGTGTGGGGTTAGCTGGTATGGCAATATGTACTTCAGGACTCCTCTTTATAGAAATACCCAGAGCAGGAGGTAAAGAGGATGCTGCCTGACTGTAGACTTACATTATGCCAACAGAGGTCCTCCACTTAACTTCCCCGGTAATTCTGGTGGGTTGAATATCTTTAAACCACCACTTCCTTCTACAGAATTAGGGGGAACCTTTGGTAATGTTATTCTTTATATCCTGTCAGTTAGAAATGATGGTTTGCCTGATTCAAGACTAGAAGCTCCCGGTTTGGAACTAAATAATTTAACCAGGCCATCAGGTTGTAGAAGGGCCCATGAGGATTCTAGAAATGACCCTGATAGACTAGATGACCCCTCTGCCTTTGAAAATGGTCTCTCTCATCTTGCAAGCACTCCTGGATGTATAAAAAAGCCATGAAATTTTGGAACAATCCCTGACCCAATCTATATTGCTGATTCCCCTAGCTTTAGGTATAGCTCTGGAAAACCAGAATATGCAGTACAGTGCAGGAGGGATGGAAAAACAACCAGGAAGCATGTTAAATAAATGATGTCTGAAATCTCCCCAAACTGAGGAAAGATGTAAACACAAGCATAGGAATTAGAGCTATCTCCAATGAAATTAATATCAAAGTGGAGTTGAGTAAGATTCATGGTAATAACACTACCAGCAAAGATAGAGAAAAAATTCAGAGACCAGAAAGATAAAGAAACATATTACAAACAAAAGGTGTCAGAATGGTTCTTAGCCAATTAATGAGCAAAATCGCTTCAGGTCAGGACATCTGCTATGATTTAATCTAAATATTCCCCAAACTTTCACCTGTTCAGAGATGGGTCTTTTGAAAGGAGATTAGCTCATGCTTGTGCTAAATTTATCAGTAGATTAATCCATTGATGAGTTCATAATTCATGTGCTGTTAGGAGACAGAACCAGTTGGAGGACATGAGTCAGTGGGCTCATGCATTGGAGGGTGTACACAGCTCTTTCCCTCACTCTTCTTTTCTCTGCTTCCTGGCTGCTATGGGCTGACAAGCTTTCTATATGATACTCTACCACCATGCCATGTCTGTCTTGGAGCCAATCAATCATAAACTGTATCTTCTGAAACCATAAGCCAAAGTAAATCTTCCATCCTTAAGTTTTTAGTGTCAAATATTTTGCCCAAGTGACAGGAAAGTGACAAATGCAGCCCCATATGATGATGTATTCAAAGTACTGGAGGAAAACAATTGCCAGTCAAGAATATTTTACTTGGAACAGCTGCTCTTCAGAAATAATAAAGAAATGAAAACTTTCTCAGGCAAACTAAAGATAAGAAAGTTCAATACTACCAGGTTTGCTCTACAGGAAGCACAGATGGATCTTTAAATTGAAATGAAAGCCTGCTACTTAATAACGTCGTACAGATAAAGCACAAAATTAGCAGCACAATCCCGGAGCATGCAGCAACCTCCAGCACAACTTTGCAGTTCATCTCAGCCTAATCTTCCTACTCAAGTCCCTCCTCTGTTACTCTCCCCTCAGGTCCAGTTTCAATGCTGAAGTATGCACCAAACAATGGTGGCCTGAATTCTCTCTTTGATCCTCAACATGTAGCCACGCTGAACCAGCTATCCCAACTAAGCCAACTTTCTCAGGTCTCCCAGTTACAGAGGCAGTAAGTGCAGCAGCAAGGGGGTGCAGGGTCAGAATAGCGTGCCTTCTGGTAACTGGCAGCAGCAAGACCAGCAGGGTTGACCTTTTAGTGAACAGCAGCACATGATGAACAGTCTCGTCAACTTGATCCAAACCTGTTGGTGAAGCAACAGACTCCACCATGCCAGCAGCAGTCACTGCATCAGCCAGCAGTGAAGTCTTTCCTAGACAACATGTCATATACATGGCATCTGCAAAAAGAGCCATCACCAATATATGCTTTCAGTAACTTTCCTATGGGCTTGGACTCAAACTCAAATGTAGATCTAAACAGTATTAAAGAGTTGCAGTCAAGGCCAAGGAAGTGGACTTCAGCAGGTAGCATTTCTGTGAACACATCTTTGGACCAAAGTTCTCCAGGCTCAATAGAGATGACAGCTATATGCCAAATCATCTAATTGCTCTAGCAATGTTAACTGGCCACCAAAATTTCACCCTGGTGAACCATAGAAAGGTTATCCAAACACTGACCCTGAAACCTACCTTTCCATCACTCCTGGAGGTATCATTAATAATCTTTCAATTAATACTGTGGCCACTTTAGGGACAGGAATAGTGGATCATACTCATCTTTAAACATCAAGCTGCCTTCAACTAGCCTGGTCGTCCATTTGTTCCTCCAGCTACAGCATTCCCTCAGGGGTACACCACAAAGCGCTTCAGCCAGAAACAATGATTCCAAGTTGACATGATTCCCTGGTTCGGTTACAAACACCTTCCTTTTGCCACCTAAAACTATCACTGCTCTATTCCAACCAGCTGTGGGACTGACTGGTCAGAAACCACCTTTGTCTACAGAGTAATCTCTCTTTCACGTAGGAGGAGGATGAAGAAATTGTGATGCCAAATATACTCCAGGTCAACTGGGGTGAGAGCAGCTCAGGGAGAATAGCCAGTTGGCTTCTTCTGAAAAACTTTTCACCTCAGATCGAAGGTTCGACTCTACCCTGTGCATGCAGCATGGCACTCTGATAACATGGCCCTCCTGAACCTCTCACATGGAAATTCTCTGGTCCATTACAGTTCAAAAGAAGAGGCTGTGAAGGCACAGAACTCTCTGCACACGTGTGCAGTGGGGGAACACTACTGTCTTTGCTGAGTTTGTCAGTGAAGAGATCTGTCATTTTGTTGCACAAAGTCAGTCCCTGTCCCCTTCTCCTGACTGGCAGCATCTAGAGTCCAATCAGAGACGGCTGGGCTCCCTTAACTGTTCCTATTCATTCTCATCCGGAATGATTTCAATCACTGAAATACTAATGGGCTGTCAAGAACTAACTGTGGAGACCTTCAGGGCACTTCACTCTGGGGAACTTCACATTATTCCTCAAGGCTGTGGGGTCCTCCCAGCAGCAGTGACCCCTGGGGAATCAGCAGTCCACCCTCCATTAGCTGTTTTTCTTTCTGTTCATCATCTGGATTGGGGTGGAGAGTCCGTGTAATGGTGTACATGCAGACTAAACAAATGTGACCTCAACATCTGAAAGAAAGGAACAGGAAGTTGGGCTCCTTGCCTGCAGCCAGGAGCCACCTGTGGAAATTGCTCTTCTCTGAACACTTACCACTTTGTTTTCCACAAAACATATCAGCGTGAATATCTGAATTATTCAGGCCTATAATGATAGGGCCCTGCCTGGGATTTACCCAGTCGTCATGACGGCCGTGCAATGCTGAATCATTGTGATGTTTAGCTCCTTCTTCCCAGAGCCCCTACGGCTTCTTCCTACCATGAGTCTTTGCCAAGGCTCATGTGTGTAAAGATTTACTCAATCCCCTGCACTCTCACAAAGTAAATTAGCTTACATCAGTCCCCAGAGCCCTTCCCCAATTAGAGCCTAGATAAGGCAGCACCTGCCCTTTGTCTGCAGAGAGCACCAGAGCCTTCTTTGTGGTGACTCCCTCCATGCTCACATTAAACTCTTTCTTATCTAGTCACCTCCACTCTTTTAATATTCTATGCTGCTCTAGATCGAATGCAAAGTTTCAACTCAAAATTTTGTATTACAATGTGAAATGTATCTATTTATACTCCCAAATGGCACCATCCATGCTAAACCCTATAGAGTGAGCTCGCTTGTTTATATTCATGTTTAGCCTTTGGATTCATTCTTTCTTTTTTGCTACCTCTCTATCCCTTTTTTTTTTTTTTTGCAAAGTCAATTTTGGGGCTGATAACGTATGAGCTTTTAGCTTTTCACTGAATGATGTTCTGTCTGTTGTGAGGGTCGAGACGCCCGCCGCGTGTTGGAAGACCCCAACAGACGCCTTCTCATGCAATTGGCAAGGGGTCTTTATTTTCCAAGCATGTGTGGGGCTCACTGAACACGCAGGAACAGAGAGCCCCGAGTTGAGCCGGAGCAGGGCTTTTAAGCTATAGAACAAAGGCAGGAAGGACTTTGGCAAGCGCGGTTAGAGAAGCAGAAGGCATTGGTTCATTTAAATGGCTTTTTACATTCATTGGAGGAGACGACCATAGGGAGGTCTAGAGTGGGGAGGCAGAGGGTGGTTCCTAATATGGGCAGCAGATGCTCAGGAAAGGTACATTCTGTAAATTTCTTAGTCATGAGAGGGGGCTGTTTTAAATTCCTCTTACACTGTCTAATCTGTGTTTAGTGTATACCAACTCCCATACTGGTTTTTTCAAAACCCAAAGATACTTTCAAAAAACCATGTCTGGAAATGTTTAGATCTAATATTAAGCTGATGACCTTTGGGATTTTGAGTAAAATATAATGACCATAACTATGTCAATTGTATTGCTAAAGTATTTGAGAGGTTTTTGAGCCTGTTATGTGGCAATAAAATGTTTGATTTTTTAAAAAGCACAAAATTAAACAGTATAACCAGTATACAGCCATATTCAGAGTACACTGGCACTACATTGGTTGTTTGTAAAGCAAATTTGTCTCCATGAATAGAATCAAAAGGCAATACTGAAGCAACTATAGCTAAAAAAAATTGAAGGGACATAAATTGCAAGATATAAATTTTGACATCAGAGACACAAAATGGGCATGGGGTGCAGAAAGTTGTTTAAGCACCAAACAGTTTACCCCAAGCATCAATAGGATGATGCATTTGTTTATGTGCTGATTATCCTGAGCATTGCTCAGGCAAGTGTCATTTTAATTAGCTTATTTTTATTTCTATTTATTTTGAGGCAGGATCTTGCTGTGTAGTTCACTGGCCTTGAGTTCACTGTGTAGCCCATGGCTTGCCTTGAATTCAGGCAATCCTTCTGCCACAGCCTCCCAAGTTCTGGGATAATTAGTGGATTCTTGTATTGAATAAATTTGATAAAATTGTTGTTTTTATATGTCCTGCTATATTATCTCATACAAATTAACAGAAAAATATTCAAAATTTGGTCATCCTATATTTAAATAATTGAACTGGTAATTGGTTAATGTTGTCAAAGTTAAGTGGTTATCAGTTTGAATTAACCTGTATAAAGTATAAAATATTTTGGGTAAGCTTAATGATAACTGTAATGTGAAAATTATTAATAGATTAAAAAATAGGAATAGAAAATATTTCAAGAACATTATTATGGAAAGTATTAAGCCACAAAGGAAGACAGCAAAAGAAGAAAATAAAATATCTAAAAAACAAGAATAAGACAAATTACAGAAAAATGACTATGAGTAAGTTCTTGCATATTAACAACTGCCTTGAATGTAAATTAGTTAAATTTTCTAATAAAAATAGACTGGCAAAAAAGACTCAACTATATTCTTTCTACAAAAGTATTTGATTTGATTGTCATGAAAGACAACCAAATAATAATAGTGAGAAAACATATTCCTTGAAAATGGAAATGAAAAAGAATCAGAGGTATTTATGCTTATATTAGACAAATACATGGTAATCCACAATTGTAAAAAGATACAAAAATGAACGGGTCATTTCATCCAAACCAGATGACAACCATAAATTTATATTGCTAAATATCATGAAAGATAAATATATAAAGAAAATATTAAAGATCTGAAGGGGAATATATATAGCAATACAATGATATGAGTGTTCAGTATCCATTTTCAACAATATACAGATCACCCACAGAAAGCCAATAGGGAAAGGTTACACTTGAACTATATTTTAGACCAAATAGACCTTACAGACATATACAGAATCATTCATCAAATGGCAACAGAACACACATTTATCTTAAATGTACACTGAACATTTCCCAGATATGTCAGAGGTGAAACCAAAAAAGCTTGAGAAATTAGAAAATATCGAAATTTTATCAACCGATTTCCCAATTATTATGACATAAAAATAATAGAATATTGGAAAATATACAAATGTGTGGAAATTAAGCAGCATGTTCCTGAACAATGAGGCAAAGAAGAAATCAAAGAAAAAATTTAAGACGTATTTTGAGACAAGGGTAATCAATGCAAAAATACTCTCAGAAAGGAAACCCAATATCATTAGGAAAAGGATGAGGGTTAGGGAGGATGGCTGACTAAAAACAGTCTTTGTGTAACTCTGCTACTGAGAAGTGTCAACCAACAAAGGAGAAACTATTTAAGGGCTGATGAAGAACTGCACTGAATATTTAAATTTTTAAAATGTATAGTAAAAGACACACTGTCTCAAAATACTCCCTCTCACTTCAAACACTCATCCCATCATTCCTGCCACTTTGTGGAACAGTCCTGAAAGTCCTTTACCTGTGCTACTGTGGCTGCTTCAATATACTGAATGATATACTGAATTAACTCAATGTGCTGAATTCACTCAAAACATGTGAGGATACACCGTGATGCTTTATGAGCCTGCCTTTCTGCTGGACAGCACTCAGCAGGAGCATCCACCTTAGTTTTGATCATAGCTTATACAGATACTCAAGAAAGAGGACCTCCAGAACTGTTTTAGAAAATACCAAGAATCATGGTATAGATGTATTTGAAATAAGCAAGAGTATTCTGAGGAAGATTCATGGCAATGTGTCCTCACTATAGTACATTTTTAAAACGTTAAATGTTTGACATATATTTTTACCATACCTCATAGCACATTTAGAAAAATGAAGGAAGAGTTCTGGGTACTATCAGAGAAGTGAATGGAAATCTATAGAGCACAGAGATTTGGGGAGGCAGTTAAAGGTTACAGAGCACTTTGCCACTTCAACCCCAGCTCCTAGGCTGTGGGCAGGGAACCCAAAGATGCTGCATATATGAAGAACAAAGCAAGCAGTTTCGATTTACAAAAGAAAGAAAAGCTAAGTGACAGTTCTATCCATAAGACATCTTGGGTCCGGCTCAGGGAATATTTTTCTGTGACTGATTCCACCTGCACCTAACATCTATTTTCTTCCCCAGCAAACTCTACGAGGGCTAGCAGCAGAAGTCATTTTGCGATGAGTCCTACTATGAGAGGCTAAGGATCACAATCAGAAATCACAACTAAGGGTTCCCATGGAGGCCCTTTGCATTGACTGTAGGGAGAAGGTTGAGAGACAGTGTTGCCCAAGGGGAGTCTAGGACAGGATCCTGAAGGAGGTTTAAACTGTGAGAAGTATGAGCTATAATGGAGAGAGGAGTGGACAGCACAAAGATCAGGGCCTTTAGTGACCATGAGTGAGAATACATTACTTTAAAAGACTGCATTTAAGAGGAATGTTGATAGAGCACATCCTGTCCCCCATGACCACCCCCTTAATGCAGAGTTTAATGGTTAATTACTCCCCCCATCCTCTGACTCTTCTCAGGACACACATGCCACCACACTGCATTTTGTTCATTTTCTGTGTTCTCCGGGTATTGTAGTCAGGGTTTCCAAGGAAAAAGATTTAATATAGGACACATAATTTGTAGAATTATTTTATAATATTCACCCAAGGAGTTAAATGCAAAAAATGGGGATGAGCTGTCCACATATTAAAGACCAAGAATCTAGCTGAGGGCCTGGGTCCCATAGCAATATCCTACACGAGTCCAGCTGAAGACCTAGAGCCCAAGACAATGTCTCATGAAAGTCTGTATCAAGCATCTACACTGGGAAGATCCAAAAGTAGGAGCTAGAAAATCTGTGCCAAAGGTGTGAAGGATCTGTGCCAGCAGGCTGAGGGATCTGCACTGGAGCCAGAAGTGATGCTCAAGATAAGGCCCAAAGCTCCCCTGAAAAGAATCGCAGCCATCCTCAGTGACAGCAAGAACTCAAGCTCCTCCAATGATGAAAACAGCCAAGTTCATTTGAGGAAAGCCGGTGTGGCGAGCTTCTCCAAGAGGATCATCAGCATACCATCTTCCCCATGCTGATGACAACAATCCTCAGGTGGGTCTTACACACTCTGCACCATGCTGATTCAGTTTAGTTCAGTGTTGCAAACTGACCATTAGTTAATCCACCACATGAGGTGAACTGTTCAGGCTCATCCAGGAAAATGTGCAGTCAAATATCTGGCACTATGGCCCAGTCAACTTATTATATAAAATTAAACATCACAGGTAGTTCTGTGGCCTTCCACTTAGTCTTCCTGCCACACGGTTCTTTCTTTCACTTGAAATTCCTAATGTGGACATTCTGCCAATTGCTCAGCATACTGATTCCAATTATTGTTACTAGAACCTTGGTAATTACCACTGGGTAAGTCCAGGAACAAAAGATCCAACCTGAGACAAAGTTCAATGAATTTTGTACTTTTCCTAAGTCCTACATTTATGCAGTTGAGCACAGTGAAAGTTTTATGCCTCTAGAATTTATGTTGACAAAAGCCATGGTCCACTAATCATCAGTCTGGTTATTACCAGCTCACTAATGTATAATTATATAAGAAATGGTCACTGGTACACTCAGGAAGGCTGACAGGAAGATTAAAAATATAAATTAAGGATCCTTACTCACACTAATAAGGACTCAGCTTTTCTCCATTAAACTGGTCATAGGTCTGTGAATTGGATCAAGTTCAGGAATTGGTTGAGAAACCTTGACTCCCTGCTTAGGTGATTCAAGTTAACTTTGGTTTAGTATGCTTAGAACTTTTCCATGTACACACAGCAAGTAAGCTTTAGAACACCACTCACTTATTTCAGATCTTGAAAATTTGATCAACTACCCAATGCTAAAGAACATGGCAGCTTATAATATTTTTGAGTATTGCCTCAAATCTGCAGACCATTATGAAGTTCATACCAGCCTGTTCTTTGGTGATAAAGTGCCACCACTTAAAGAGATACCATCTTCCTCACAGAATTCAGTGAACCTAGTTTGATTTCAATAATTCTTACTGTACTTTTCAGCCTACAGAAAAAAAAACAACAGATACCAAACACACACACACACACACGCACATGCACGCACACACACATACATGCATATACAGAAACACAAATACACAATTTGAATAGAGAATATATCTTTTTCTCAAAGAAATATAAGATAGTGGCTTCAAAATCATTAAAATTCATCACGATAGGTAATTAAAACATTTAAGGAATTTGATAAAGCAGAAAGAACACACCATTTAGCAAATGTAATAAATTTGAAGTTAATAACAAAAGCCAAAAATCAAAAAGCCCTTACATCTGTAGTATCAAAGCATTTTATATTAAACAGCTCTTGTGTGAAAGTATGAAATAAAGCTTAAATTAAAATATTCTAAAATGTGATGTAATGAATATACCTCATATCAGTGATCAAACAATAGTTCTCAGCCCTAAATCCTCATGTCAATAAATCTAGAAATAGAACAAAAATGAATTAAATTCTCAACTCAAAAATATATTATAAAAATTAAATTTTATGAGTAACTACTCTGTAACTTTACTTATTTAGCCTGAAAAGGCCAATTAATGGATATTTGTTATTAAAACCATTTATTGAATGGATATATATATTATAGTACTTTACTAACATATTTCACTTCATCTTCACAATAACTTCTTAAGGTATTATTATTTTCATTTTACAGAAGAGAAAAGCCTAAAATGCTTTTAAAACCATTTAAAACGTATGGTTATTAAATATGAGAAGTAGATTTAAGAGACCTATGAACTCCCTGGTCTCTTCAATCAGCCTTATACTCTGGTGGGTCCTTGGTAGAGTCTGAGAGTATTCTGTGGGTTGGTTTTATTATTGTTTTAATAATGTTAAAAGTATCTGTAAAATGTATTTTTTCTGTTTCCTACATCAATATTTTATACTTCTTTCCTTTTTGGACTTAGAATATGGGATACTAGGACTGAGACAAAATGAGAGAGAGAGAAATATCAAAAAACAGCCAAACATATTTCTGACAGTAAGAATGTTTCATGGCCAATATAGAATGAAAGAACATAGTTTGTCAAAGAATATCATGACAGGCAACATTTACTTTCAAGGTTAGAAGATGGCAACTTGGACCCATGTTGGCTCCAGGATACTCTTGTAAAAGCAAAAGGGTATGCACCAAGAACTTCATGATCTCATCGTGCCAGGTAAAACCCAAAAAGACTAATAATTGTAAGGACAAAGGAACAAAGTGAAACAAAGGATCCTAGTGCTGAATGAGTGGCAGCTCAGACAGGGAGGGGAAACTTACTTTCCTACCCCGTGGTATAAGGAAACACACAGCACCTTCTTCTAAGTACTGATTCTAACTTAAGACAGGGAGACACCTTGTCAACTGAACAGAGACAAGAGATAATTCCTATTCTGACCCCCAGATGTGGAGAGGATCACATCAGGATGCTATCACAGAAGTTCCACCCTGTTTTCTTCGCAGATAAAAGTAGCCACTGGGGATTCTGCAGAGTGAAGGGATGTGAGAGTGGGGAGCTCTTGCAGGGGATGGTGGAAAACCAGCCATCAGAGCAGTCCTTAGGCACCCAACCTACTCTGATCCATATGAACCTTCTAGGAGCTAAGACAGATGAAAAACCACCAGCCAGACACTCTCACAGGATCATGAGCTGGCAATTAGCAGATCTCTGTCTACAGAAGTAGCAAGAAACAATCTCCATAGACCTTCTGGACCTATGCCAAGAGTCATTTCATAGTATTTGCTAAAATTTTTGGTTGGGTCATACATTGGACCTAAACCCTTCACTTCCAGGCACAGATGAATAGATGTTGGGTGTGGGAAATTAATCCAAATACTATTCAAGAAACCTACCCAAGTTTTAAGCCATAAGCATGAAGGAACGGAGCTTGGCCCTCTCAAAGGCTCAAGTTTCTCCATATTGGAACTGAGGTGAAAGAGTAATGCAGCCCAAATCCAGTATAATTCAGACTATGTTAAACAGTTCTTTTTTCTTTTTATTTTCTTCTTTATTCTTTTTTTCTTTCTGGTATTTTTTTAAAAAAAATGTTTTATCAGTAGATGTTTGCAGAATAATTACATTCCTTGTGCGGAGTTGGTGCGTGTATATAGCATACTTTAATTCATTTTTCAATCCTTTCTCTCCCTCCTCCTCCCTTCATCTCCTGTCTGCTACTTTCTATTATTTACTTATTTACTTTGTTCTTTAATGATATTTCAGGGTTTCTATGTGAGAGAAACCATGGGATATTTATGCTTCTGTATCTGATTTATTTCACTTACCATTATGTTCTCGAGATAGAGCTAGGGGTGGTGTTTGCGTGCCAGTAAGGATATACAGGTGTGAGATATTGCTTATATTTTTAGAGTGCAGCACCAACTCACAGGAGGTTCTCCTATGTTACTTCACATGTTTTACTAGATTTTTTTGGTTAGGTTATGACCAAGAAACTGGACTCACATTCCCTGTATCCCTCACCATTTTTCACTTAAATTCCCTGGCACCTTCCTCTTTCTTGACTTCATGTCTCACACACTGCCAAATCTCCCCTCCCTCCCCACACTTATTTTCTGGTATACAAATACTATCAGCACAATGCACTTTTGCTCTTATTTCACTTATTTTATTTTTCTTTTTCATTATATTATAAATGTAGAGTTACGTGTATATACAGCTATGAATAAGAGCTAATTATTATCTTTTTTATGTGATGCCTTACATTGATCTGTCAGACACACATGCAACAAAGGTTGTATCTAAAGGTTTCTAATGTTAAGCTTGTACAGGCTTGTTAACTGGATCCAAATTTCTTAAGATTTTCCTCACTTTTGAACTATATTTCCTTTCCTTTTCTTTCTTCTATCCACCTCCACAATCTCTCAAAATCCTCCCCACTCCATTCCAAGTATAAAAATAATATCACCAAAATCCTGGTTTTTTGATTCTTATCTCTTCTCTTCTTGTTTGTAACATTTTCTTCATCTTTACTTTATCTGTATATCTCAGGCTACTCTTCTTTGGTACTATTTCTTTGGCTTCCTGGGTTACTGAGAGAGATGGAAACATTTCAAACATTATTGAAATCATATGTTGATATATGGCTAGTTCTACAGGCACTTATCTGACCAGGAGTTGTTCTCCCCTCACAGTGCAGTCATAGGGACTGATACCAGTACGTTGAATAGGTTGAGTGGGTGCCTGTATGTACCAAATCATATCCAAAGCCATCTTAGGGAGAAACAGTTTACTAAAGAGATCTCCACAGCAGTGACACAGTTGTTTTTTTTTTTTTAACCTAAACTGAACCATCACCCTCAAAGCAAAAATACAAGAGTCATGAAAAAACAAAGCAACAAGATACCTCCACAAAGTCATAATTCCCTGAAAGTTTATCTCACAGTCACTAAAGTCAGTGAACCTCCACCCTAAAAAAAATCCCTCAAAAGATAGTTAAAATGTCTAAAGAGATCAAAGAAGAGACAAATAAGTAGATGAATGAAAGAATCACAGTACCAAATGTTCAATGACCTTACAGATCTAAGTAGCTAAAAGATTTAATTAATAAGATGATCAATGAGCATAAAGAAGTTACAAATAAACAGTTAAATGAATTTAGAAAGATAATGTTGCTTATGAATCACCATTATAGGAAAAAATTAGAAGTTATGAAAAGGAATCAAATAGAAATCCTGGAAACAAAATCTTGGCACTAGGCATGAACAGACAAAGTTAAAATATCAGAAGTTGACAATAAGATGAAGAAACTAAAACATCAAGTCATGAATATTCAAAAAAAAAAACAGTATGAAGCAGCCAGAAAATGATCCAAGTGCTCCCAGAACTAACCAAGAATTCTTGAATTCAAAGAGGTTTACAGTTAGAATACATTGGTATAAAATATGTTCACTAGAATTATTGCAAAAAATTCTCAAAATCTAAAAAATGAGATAAGTACCCAGGAAAATGAGACACTTAGAGTATTTAACAAACATAACTAGAAAATACACTCTCCAAGACACATGATAGGCAAAATTGCAGAATTCAGTAAGAATACATACTAAAAGATATTAGAGAAAAATGCCAAAAAAATTATAAAGATAAACATCAGAATAACATCAAATTTATGAACACAAACTTTAAGGCCAAGAGTGCTTTGGTAAAGTTTTTCAAACCTAAAAAGAAACTAATTGCCAACCCAGACTACTCCACCCTACAAAATTATATAAAGACCTTCCATGATAAAGAAAATCTAAAAAGAATTACATGACCACCAAACCAGCATTGCTGGAAATGCTCAAGGAAGTCCTAAACAGAGGCAAGGTCAATATGACCAGGAAGCCTCAAGTGAGAAAGTAAATAAAAGGAAAATAGGAAATCAAATATTGGAAAAATATAGTAACAGGAATCAATAAATACCTTTCAATAATTACACTCCATATTGGTGGCATAAACTCTCCAATCAAAAGACACAGAGTAGCAGAGTGGATCAAAAAAGAAAGTCCAACTGGATTTCACTCACAAGAGACCTCACCTCATCCATTAGGCAACTTGACTCCAAACCAAAATTGACCAGGAAAGACAAAGAATGTTACTAGACATTGGTTAAAAAAACTATGGCAATAATAGATTAAAAAATTATAAATATAAATGTTATACTCAGTTTCATAAAAAAAATACTTGATATGAAAAGAACAGATAAAAAGCAATACAGTCATGGTCAGAAATTTTAGTATCCCACTCTCACGAATAGGCATGTCAACCAGACAAAAAATTGTTTACAAAAATCAGTGCAGCATAGAACAAATGGGTTTAATAGATATCTAGACTGCTTCATCTAACAACAAAGAATAGGTATTCTGAGAAGCTCTCCAAAACAGACCATATTTTATTCCATATATCATGTCTCAATAAAACAAAAAAATTGAAATAGTTTCTTGTAGATCACAAAGGAATAAAACTAAAAATCAACAGCAAAAGTAACAATAGAAACCATACAAATACATGGAAATTAAATAATATACTCTAGAATGATCAGTAGATCATAGAAGAAATCAGCAAGAAGTTCCTAGAATCAAACGGCAATGCAAATATTACATACTAGAATCTAAGGGACACAAAAGAGCTTTATATCAATGAACACATGCATTAAAGGAATGCAGTAATCTCCAAAAAATACCCTAATAATGTGTCTCATGGCCCTAGGAAAACAAGAAAAATTCAAACCCCAAACTAGAAGAATGAAAGAATTGTAAAGAGTGCAGTTAAATAGAACAGACTACAATACAGAAGATCAGTAAGTGAAAGACTTGGTTCTTCAAGAGGATAAAAAGTGCTAATGAATTCTTAGCCAAACTTACCCCAACAAGAATAAGAAGGCCCATATTGGTACAATTCAAAATAAGAAAGGCAAACAGATACTATGAAAATCCAGAGGAATATAAGAAACTCTTTTGAAAATTTATATTCCAATAAATTGGAGAGTCCAAAAGAAATAGGTAAAATTCCAAGGCACATACAACTCACCAAAAATAAAACAAGAGAATATAAAAACCTTAAGCTGACCAATAACAGCTCTGAAATCAAGACGATAACAAAAACTCTACTAAGAAAATCATAGAATCCAAGGGATTTACTGCTGAACTTTACCAGAATTTTAGAGAAATGACACCAATACATCTCAAACTTTTCCATGGAATTGAAAGGGAAGGAACATGTCCAAACTGCGTTGAGCCAGCATTTCCTTGTTACCAACACAAAAGAGAAAACTGCAGGCCAATATCCTTTGTGAAATAGATACAAAAATCCTCAGGAAGATAGATGCAAAGAGAATTTAAGAAATCATTAAAAAGATCATACATTACAACCAAGTTGTCTACATCCCAGGGATTCAAGGGTGACCTAAAATATGTAAATCAATATATGTAAGACATTGCATAAATAAAGTCAAGGGTAAAAATCACCAATCATCTCAGTAGACACAGAAAAGGCCTTAACAGAATTCAACAGCTCTTTATGATTTTAAAAAAGCCTGATAAAAATAAGTATAGAATGACTTTATTCCAAAATTATAAAATTCATATACAACAAATTCATCCTAAATGGAGAAATGATGAACCAACAAGAAAGAAATCAGGCCAACAATTCTATTCATGATAGCTTCCAAAAATTAAATATTTGGGAATCAAATTCACTAAAGAGGTGGGAAACTCCTATAGCAAAAACTATAGAAAAAGAAAAAAATCTCAAGAGGACATTAGAAAATGGAAAAACAAACCTGTACCTGTACCATATATCTTAACCTGTAGTAAAATCCAATCAAAATGTATCATAGGCCTAGATGTAAAAAACAGAAACCTTGAAGGTGCTAAAATTAATATCTTTTAAATGGCCATAGTCTATTAAAATACCAACAACATTCATCACAGAACAAGAAAAATTAATTCTAAAATTAATATCAAGCTAGAAGAGATCCAGAGTAACAAAAGCACTCCCAAGCAAAAATAGTAAAGCAGGAGGCAACACAATTCCCACAATTTTTTTATATTCCCAAAGCTATAGTAAGAAAAGCAGCATGTTAGCATAATAATAGACCAGCACACTAGTGGACTACAATGGGAGATACAGAGCAACATCATGCATCCTTGGCCATCTGAGTTGATAAAACATATGCTGGAGAAAAGACAGCCTTTTAAACCATGCTGAAAAACTGGTTACCACATGCAGACAAATAAACTACAATCTTCTCTCTCATCCTATAGTAAAATCAAATCACGATGGATCACATACCTAGATGTACGAACAGAAATCTTGAAAGCGCTAGAGGATAGAATATGGGAAACACTGTAAGACATAGGCACAGCCAAAGGACTTCCTGAACAGAACACCAGTAGCAAAAGGAGTAATAAAAGTGTCAACAAATGAAACTGCATCAAGTTAAAAACCTTCTGTAAGAAAAGGAAGCAATCAACAGAGTCAAGACACAATGTACAGAATGAGAAATGTTTTCCAGCTGTTGTTCTGATAGAGGATGAATATTTAGAATGTATAATGAAATACTAAATTAATCTCCAAAAAGCCAATCAAAATGGGCAAATAAACTGAATATAAACTTCTCAAAAGAATAAATGCAATGACCAATAAGTACACGAAAAATGTTTATCATCCTTTACTAATGGGAACTAGAAATCAAAACAACTCTGAGATTCCATCTTACTTTTGTTAGAATGGTTACCACCAAAACAACAAAAAGCAAGAAATGATGTATGGAAAAAAGAACATTTCTATGTTTTTCATGAGACTGTAAACTAGTATAATCATTATGGAAATCGATATAGAGATTCCTCAAAAAAAACTAGAACTTTACATTCCATTTGACCCAGTCATACCTCTCTCAGTTATAGTCCTAAAAGAGTTAAAGACCCCACACTACAAGAATACATGCAACTCCATGTTTATAGCAGCACAATTCACAACAAGTAAGCTCTAGAAACAGCCTAGGTGTGCATCAGCGAACAAATGGATAAAAAAGTATAAACACAAAATGTTTATTCGGTCATATAATATTTTGTATATTTATATAAAAATAAATGCATGCCATGTGCAGGAAGATTGATGGTTCTTGAGACCATAATTTTATGTTAATTAAACAAATCAGGCATAAAAGTTTACTTATTGAATGGCTTCTCTTATATGAGAAACCAAGCTATAAATATATACCTGGAGACTTTCTGGTGGAGAAGAGCTCAATGGAAAGGGGAAGATAGGAAGGAGAAAAAAATTCATTCACCTATTGCAAACATATTCCAATAAAAAGAAAAAGATTCATTTTTTCCACTTCTCTGAATTTGTTTGACTTTCTTTTGTAGAAACTCAATAGAAACCAAGTTAAATATTATTAAATCGATAATTTATGTTTCAATGCATATGATTTTCTAATTCACTTAAATTTGTAGACTTTCCAGCTGGCACGTAATAGACTCACGCCTGTTTATTTTGCAAAACGTAACTCTGATGTCCTTTCTGTTCTTTGCAATGCTGCTATTCCAGCCCAAGCACAATGAACTGCAAGTAAACTATGCGTCGAGAGTACACTTCTGCAGTGCTATAGAAACATAAAGTCTGTTATTGTAGATAAGTACAATAATTATTCAAATTAAAGAATTTCAATTTCACTTGCAAAACTTGTGCTGAAATAAGAGTTCACATGGGCATATGAGTAGGAGATAACATCCAATGCGTATTTTCTTTCACACAATCATGAATATGTCATCATATTGCTTTTCTCTATGATAACTATGACCAGATACCTCTTCTCCCAGTCATACTAATTCTAGAGGCTCAAGTGAATGTTTTTTTATAAATCTGATGGTTCTAAAGGTAGAAGCCTCTAGAAGTCTATTAATTCATATGAATAAACATTTAGGCAAAGGTCAAGAAGAACATATCTATGGATGTCCCTAAGAATGTATAATCAATGTAGTTAAGGCCCAGAGAATTCAAGGTAATAAACATAGCAGTGTTTAGTGAAACAACAATAGTATAGGAACCTAGAGGTAGAGTATATTTTCTGTCCTGTCACCGACTGTGTAACCATGGGCAGTCATTTATTTCTCAAAGTCTACGGTTTCTAAACTATTCTATCGAAGGGTAATAAAATGTATGTTCGTTAATGCGAGTGGATTCTAAAATTCTGTAAAATGATTCATGCAAGATGGAAAACTAGCATGACTTACTGTCTTTTTTCCCCAAAATCAGCCTTGGAGAAAACTGTAGCTTCTGGAAGGAAATATAAATTCAAGGAACTATAAAGGAGACAGATACTGGTTTGGAGAAACATCCTCTTACACAGCTTCATAAGGAGAAGGGAAAGGAAGTTGTTTAGTAGTTATAATATTAAAAATAAGGTGGTCACAAAAGTTGACAAATATATTGGAAAATAATAAAAGTTCCAACCTTGTCCCTCCCGTGAATGACTTTGGTACAATTACTACCTACAACTTCTTCACAGGTAACACTAGTGATAGCCCAGAATACTAATGGGAGGTTTCTACAGAGACACTATAAAGAAAAACCAAAAACTCAAAAAAGAAATGTGAAAGGTCTCACCAGCTATCCTCAGATATTTGCTTATCCATTCTTATCACTTCAAAGCCACAGAACTAAAAATAACAAACAGCATATATATTCTCTTAAGTGCTGCTTGTAAGAGTCTTAAGGCAAAACTCTAAACAGGGGATGAAACAGCAAAGGGGGTGCATATGAAAACCACAAAGAGCGGTTAGGTAGTTTGGAACCATACAAACTTGAACGAATAATCTGACTCTCCTGAAACTTATTAAGACTACATCTACATAACATACGACAGCCGAGTCTATGGACCTTTCAAAACTTATGGCAGGTAGATGTAAATGTAAATAAATAAATAGTATAATGCCTTCCAAAAGTAACTATAACCTTTTTGAAATATGGAAAACATCACAGAGCAGAATGATTAGAAGAGATGGACAAAGATTTGAAATAAAAAAGAGGAATACACATAAGAAAAATTAACAATACATATAAAAGAGTGAGATTACTACAATCAAGAATTGTTGGGCATACAAATAATAGT
Organism: Hydrochoerus hydrochaeris; assembly: GCA_004027455.1. Lineage (NCBI taxonomy): Eukaryota > Metazoa > Chordata > Mammalia > Rodentia > Hydrochaeridae > Hydrochoerus > Hydrochoerus hydrochaeris. The sequence continues at coordinate 64,289 of PVLA01007802.1, forward strand.
TGAACAAAGAGAACACTACAGAAGGGGAAGATAATATGGTGGACATAGTAAAGGAATAAATAGATCAGCTTGATGATCACATTACTTCCCTGGAAAAAGCAAGAGTAAGAATATCAAAGCAGAGGTAAGAGCTGACAGATCCTACTGGCAAAGAAACAAGTCCTTTTTAAATCCAGAAAGTTTAATAACATACACATAGTGGGATCAGGACTGACCGAAGGTACTGGTTCCCTGAAGCATTTGTTCTATAGGATGGCACTGGCAAAAGGGCTGTAAAACTGCAATCCTAAGTATAAAGAGTAAATGTTACTCTAAAACTAAGAAGCTCCTATATAAATCCATATAAAAATTAGGATGAGTGAAGCAGATATTTCCTCTCAGCAGAACTAGAGAGGTGATAAATATCATCGTGTGGCAGCCTTCTTGGAAGACAGGAAGATGAGTGGAAAACGGCCTGTCAGCAGCTCTTTGCAAAATTATAGCATTCTTTTGCTCCAGAAGTATGTTGCTCAGCTTTTCGTTGTGACCAAATACCCAAGAAAACAAACCTACAGGAGGAGATACTTATCTGGCTGGCACTTTCTGAGGTTTCAGTCCATGGTTAGCTGCTGGATTGGTTTAGGCCTGGGGCAAGGCAGAAACAGCACTGCAGAAAGGCCTGACACAGGAACACTTTTCAGAGAGCAATGGGCCTGGCGACATTCCATCATGTCATTCCAGCTCTCAAATATGAGGGAATAATGGCAATCTCTCTCAGGAATTTCTAGTTTTAGATATAATGTGGCAGACTCTTGGCGGTTTAGACTTCTGCTATACCAAAAAGGAAAAAGGCAAAAAATACACCAAAATTAAAAGGTATCAGAGAGTCACAAAAATAAGGATTACGTATAACAGAGTTCCATAAATGGTTGGACTGTAATCTAAAGTAAATTGAAGGAGGCCTGTGATATTTTCTTCCCTGAAGGCATTTTTTGTTCTAGAGTAAGAGGTGAATTCTTTGGTCCACCTTTTGGCCTATTCAGTCACTCAGTATAGTGAATGTCGCATACTCACATTGATAAGGACAAATACCGAGACAGCTTCTTCGGGAACATCAAAAAATTAACAAATAATTCACTTAAGTCAATAGTGGTAAATTGTAAATCTGAGAAGCCTCAAATGCATGTCCATTGTATACAAACACATAATATTTGCCACCTTATAAAGCTACTGGGAAGCTGGCAAGCTATAATAAAAATATATATATATATATATATATATATATATATATATATATATATATGGCTAAGATCACACATAGTATTTAGGAAAAAGCCTAACTAGTATAAGAGAACCTGTCTCAGACACTTGACAAACAACTCCTGCAGCACATTTGGTAAATTTTGAAACTATATGGGACAGAAGATTAAAGAAAGAACCCCAGGTGGAAAAAAACCTAAAAAATCCACAATCTTTTCCAGATACAGAGAAAAAGATTTAACAGTTATCATCAGCACAATAGAGGAATGGGTATAGTTCAAAAGGGGATGAAATTTCACTAAAATTGCAACTCAGTTCCTAGCTCATTCCAATTCCTAAATGAAATGAGATTAGTATCACCTTGCTCTACTACTAAAAGAGGAGGAAACTCCCTGGTAAAAGATATTGTGGGAACTTTTCACAGTGTCTTGATACAAAATGATGAGCATATAAGAGAAAAACTACACTGTGTAGAGGAAGAGCCATATGACTGATAACCAAAGGACAAAAACATCTCCCAGAGAGCTAGATCGTTGGTGAATGGGAAGACAGCCAAGAGACTGAAGTAGGAGGAGGGTAGGGGAAAGGAGATTTAAAAATGAACTAAGATGTGTTTTGTACATGTATCAACCCTCTCATGATGAATGTAGTCATTATGATTTGTAAATATACACAAATAAAAACAAAAAAAAACTAAAGATAAAATAAAACAAATGCATAAATTAAAAATAAATAATGGAGGCCTACTAAAATCATATGAATGCTTCAGTTTATAATAAATTACCCAAAATAGTATGTTAATGTATTAAAGAAAGATAATGGAATAGACAAAAAATAGGTTAATGGATAATTTCACCTAAAACTTGATATCTGTCATATGCATCAGTTGAATATTCTCAAGCTAAAAATGTATTTTCTGAAAATAAGAATTCAATTTGTACATTTAAAAGCAGAACATAGGATTGGTCACATGGAAGACATTTCTATAAAATATCTAAAATGAAGGACACAGGAAAGGTGAGATAGCAAATAAAGTACACGAACAATGTGGGGCACTTTCAAAAACATTAACATGTAAGTTTTATGATCAAAAAAGTAAAATATGAAGTGAATGCTGCTGCAGAGCGCCATCCAATGCATACGAAGGATGTGTAATGCAAGGAATACCATATCGGAGTAACTGCGTGTGAGAAGTTGCAACTTGTCTGGCGCAGGCAGTCATGACCTAGCATTGAGAGTTGGTTTTTTAATGTACTTCAAGTCATGGATCATGAGCTAGCATTAACGTGAAATTTCGTTTCAAACTGCAAAAGAGATTGCTGGAGAAACACATGAAATTCATTTACAGTGATGCTGGCTGCCATGACCCTGAAGACGATTTACAAGTAGCTCAAGTGATTTCATAATGGTTGTGAATCACTTAAGATGAGGAGAGATCGGGATGCCCTTCAACATCAGAACCCTGAAGTAACATGCAGAGGAAGTAAAATGATTTGATCAAACAGGCAATGAACTACCAGGGAAATTTCTGAGGATCTAAATTTCTCTTCTGATTCCATTCAAAACACTTTAACAACAGATTTAAAAACGAGACAAATGAATATGATATTTGTTCCACATATTGTGACTGTCACACAAAAACAACACACTTGTCAGTTTCATCGGATTTGTGCAATGACACCACTCCAGATTCCAGCTTTATAAGAAATGTCACATGGGAGATGAAATTTGGGGCTCTGGTTATAATCCTGAGACCAATGTCAGAGGTCTCAAGGGAAATCACCAGTTCCGCTCCTCAGGGGGGAAAAAAATGTTTCTATCAAGATCCAACATCGAAGTGATACTGATTGTGGTTCTCAATCTTAATGTAATTGTGGGAGTTGAGATCATACCCAGGTAATCTCTGAGTAAGGGCCGATTAGGGCATCTCAGAAATGATTTGCACAGAAAATGGCCTGAGAAATGGTTCCATCTTCTATCATGACAAAACTCTGTTTCACGCACTGAAATTTTTTTAAAATAAAAACACAATATTGTACCCCCATCCAACTTGTTCACCAAATCTGTCATAAGTGTCTTCTGGCTCTCTCCAAAACCAAAATAACCATAAAAGGCAAACGTCCCAAATCAATTATGGATGAGGCAGTAACAACAGTACACTAAAAAAATTCACAAAAGTGGGCTCCCAGAACTGGTTCAGAAACTGGCAAGAATAATGGGATGTGTGCAAAGCAAGGGGGAAGGGGATATTTTGATGGGAATTAATGGTAATGTTTCTTTTTTCTGTAATCATCTTTTAATTTAAACCCTCACAATTTTTTATCACATCTGGTATGTAAAAGACAAGAAGACAGACAAAATGCAACAGAAATAACATTTGAGAAGATGATGGTGAAGATTTTCTAATAGTGATGAAAAATTGTTAATTAATAGTGACACGTTAATAAAACTTAAGTGACTCCTAAGTAGGATAAATTGAAAAAAAATCACAGCTGGAATGTTATATTTAAAAAGCTTAAAAATAGTAAAGAACATTCCTATAAATGATTAGGACCTGGTGTCTTTGTAGCAGGATAAACTGGCTGCTTAGCACCAATAAAGGATGAAGGAATTGCTTCTTTAACTTTCTAAAAGAAAATAATAGCTATAATGTTATTGTAGGTCCATAAAGAATGAGTTTTTGAAATGAAGGCAAATGAAGATGTGTTTAGAAAACAAAAGCAAATATAATTGAAATTTCACACTTCAGGCAGCCCAAAACAATGATCAAAGATAGAAATACAGGTTATAGAAGAGAATAATGAACAATCCAAGAGTGAACTTTAAAGGTAATATAAATTGATACTGATTATTGCTTTGAGTACCAGCCAGAAATTTCAGAATAGTAGGAAAATAGTATGTAATATCCTGGTATGGTAGCCTTCAAAATATATTTAAAAGTCACTTAAAAATAGCAAAACAGGAGAGAAGACAAGATGGCCAATCAGTGAGCAACAAAATACAAAGCCTCCCAGGAGAAACAACTCATACACCAGAATAAAACACCCTGGAGAGACCCAGACAGCGGGAGATGGATCCTCTTGAAACAGGAAGAAATTAAAACATAAAAAAGCTCATCAAATATGTCAGAACTACAACTGAAACAGCTAAAAATTATGGGACACAGCATTTTTGCCATGACCCACCAAGTTTGCACCAGCTTGAAACTATGCCAGCTGGCAGAGCCGCCCAAACTTGTTCCCGCCGCCACTCACAGGAAGCACAGCAGCGCTGAAGTCAGGGGTTGGTGAGCCCAACAGAGAGTGGAACCGATGAAGGGACCTTCATTAATCCACGGTCAGTGCTAGGAATGAGACCCCTCCCCCACGGGAAAGGTGTGACCAAATAGGTGACATGTTGGAATCGGGTAAGAGGAGTCTGAATTGGGAATGACAGTGACTTCAGTTGGTTGCTCCCTCCCCAGAGCAGATTCATGGAATTTGCTTGGACTGGGCCGCACCCCTGTCCAGGACCCAATGAGCGATCCCAAATCGATTCCCTGCGCCTAGCACGCACTAACTAGATGAAGGCCCCTGAAGTTTGGCTGGCCCAGTGGGGAGGGGCAGGCATACACAGCCCCTGCTTACACCTCAGAGGTCCCTCACCAGCGTGCTTTGGAGGAAACATGGCCCACAGGGAAGGGGGTTGGGACCTACACTGTAACCTATGCGGAGGAAGCCAGGGCCATGACAGGAGAGAGAGGCAGAAGGAGGTCCCTAGCCCAGAACCCTGAGAGCACTGATCCAGGAGAGAGAAAAACAAGGGAGACTGAGGGTGGCAAACATGCAACATCAGACATGGCTTTAATGGACATAAAGAGATATCTTCGGGACCTTGTAGATGAGCTCAAAACTGAAATATTAAATCAGGCAAAGCAAGATATGAGTAGAGTAATAAAAGAAATGCTCTCAGGAAGCATCTCTCAGGAAGATACAGACAGAAGAAGGGAGGAACATTCTACCTGTACTAGATTTGAGGGCACAGACAGTAATCCTGAAAATAACAGGATATAGTATGGTAATCATCCTTAATTTCCTATTAACTTAATCTAAAGCTCTGTAAAACTTACACAGTTTTACCATGACTGATCATAATCAAATCTGGTTTGTTGGATTGTTGTTTTGTATTGATAGATTTTATTCAAAGCTGTTGTGATTGATAGTATCAAGCCTGAGAGTATAGGTAACTGCATTGAAGATGACAAGATCCACTAGAATATCCACTATGGTTTGATTATTACGTGCCTTTGAAGTTTTATACTATCCACAATGTTTTATTTTACTAATATTGTCATTTAGTGCTATACTCAATTATACTGCTATATTCATTTATGCCTGATGATATAGGCAATTCTATTGAAGATAATAAGAAACAACACAGTAGTCCTTGTAGATCACCTTGTACTGTGGTTTTGTATGACTTTTTGGTTTCATGTTCTTATAGGAATTTGTTTTGTTTTGTCTTGCTAAGTTTTGTTTTTCCCTCTAATACAGAAAGGATAGAAACACATGTAGAGATTCATGCATGCGTAGCTATTTACACTCTCACTGTTTGAATATCTACTTTGTATGCTTTAATTTTGTAACTTGAACAACTATTTCTAAGAGGACAATATGTAATTTATCAACTAGTAATTTCTTATTATCTTTTTTTGAAATTCTGTATTATCTATTCCCTTTACATGCTTTTGTTTCTCTTTAAATAAATAAATAGTAAAAAAATAGCAAAACGATGAGAAGCACAATATGTATCTAAAACATAAGGTGAGAAATGATTCATTTTCTGTGGAGTACTCAGCGTCTAAGTTCACAAAAGTGATAGCGCTGAGTCAGGTTTGAAGAAAGTTCCTTAATATGATTGAAGTCAGCATGAATCTGGAGACTGGATGTAGAAGCAGAGAAATTGGATGGAATGAAATTACATGAAAAATATTAAAGCTGAATGATAAGGAAACTAATAATGTAATTCGATCAAACCAAAGAGAAATGATAGATAATTAGAAAATAATGATTTCAGTTTAAAATATGTTTAAGTGATCACAATGAGTAGATTTAGCAGACAAAAGACATTAATGAAATTCAAGATAAGGTAAGGGTTGGAACTGGTCACTGTGAATTTATAAGGTACATCCTTATTTTTAATGTGACTAATAAAAATCAAACACTTCAGAAATTCATGCTTTCCTGGGAGCAATATTTCTTGCTATTTTATATTACTCAAACCTAAAAACTGAAAAAATACTTTAATTGGTCATTTCTCATAACCCACTTGAATGACTTCCTTTGCAACACAGGAAGAAAGCTTATTCAAAAATAACTTGATATCCTGAAATTTTATTTTAGAATGATGTGCCAATCTATGAGTCAGTATGACTGATTACATATATATATAGATTAGAATTAGTGGCTATTCATTCTGTAGAGTATGAATATCAATGGATCCTTATTCAAAAGAAACTGAAATTTCAAGCAAAATGAACACCTAAATACTTCTGCATTTGATGACCCTTCCACCCCTTTATTTTGACAGTGGACAGATAAAAGGTATACTGTTTTGAGCCCACTTTTGCCACTTTTAGGTTTTTAAAATTAATGACTCTAAGATTTTTAAAAATAAAGGTTCTCTATGTGAAATGAAATCCACTGGCTTGAGTCAGACAGAAATATACAGTCATCTAGGTAATTTTAACATTCATGGTGCTTTATTTACAAAATACTGAAAATAATTTTCTTGAAATGTTCACAAAAAGTACTAACAGTAACAGCAAAGCATAAAATGATAATATTATGCTAATATGGTAAAGAAAGATGAGAAAGGATTACATACAATGATCTAAAATATTTTCTGTTATTGGTGCTCAGATTTTGAGTGGGAAAAACATGGAAATTTTTCACATAAACCATAACTTGGATTTACTTATCTAAAACTCAGAGCACATGGAATAAAACATGATTAAAAACAAAATGTTTCTTTATTCTAATTTTTCTTCCACAGAAATTACTTTCTAAATATTCATTATTGTTCCTTTACATGTAAACAATAAGGATCTTGCCAACTGTAAGAGTCTGATCCAATAGTTCATGACAATTCAAAGTTACTCAGGCTGAAATGAGAGAAGACAGTTCAGTTAAATGGTGTTCTTACATGATCTTTTGATTTCACCACTAAAAAGGAATATATCAGTCAGGAAAACAGTAGAAAAAAATCTGTATACCTTAGCAGTTTTTTTTTTATTTTTTTTACTTTAAAGAGAATAAAACAAAAGAGGACATATCTAAGAAGATCAGAACAGAACAATGTAAGCAACACAGCACTTCACAACAAGACAATTGGATATTAACAGTAGCTATCATAATGTCTCTTTCTTTGAAATAGTTCAGCTTAGCTTTATACCCAATAATGTCAAATACAACAAAATAGAATAAAACCACTCAAGAGAATGAAAGTATTGCAAGGCATTCTGAACCAAATAACCAAAGATGAACAATGGCTGCTATATTATCTCATTTTCCATAAAAATTTTGTTTATACTATCACACATATTAAAATCCAATAAGACACAACATGATAGAACCAATGGTAATAGAAAAGAGCATGGTAGGACTTCAGAGCTTAATGATATTAAATCAACAATGGCTGCCATATTGTCTTGCCTTCAAAGTAACTATTCATAGGATCACATACACTAAGATCAAACAAAACAGAATAAAACCATTCCAGCCAATGAATGAAAACATAGGACTTCAAAGCAGTATAATGGTGAACCATGATTACCATAAAATCTTCTGTATTCTTACCATTTTTTACACTAGGGGGACTATACGGTATTTATACATTTCACTTATATGTATAGATTCAAGTTGCATCCATTTATTTATAAATATCTTAATGTGATCATTCTTTATATCTTAGTAGTACTCCATTGTATAAAAGTACCACAATTTCTTTATCCATTCCTCAGTTGATGGACACTTAGGTTGTTTCCAAGATCTGGCTATTACAAATTGTGCTGCTTTAAACATGGGTGCTCATATATCACTGTGATTAGATGTTTTCAGTTCTTCTGGGAATATGCCTAAGGGTGGAATAGCTGGGTCAAATGGGACCTTCAACCCCAGCTTTTTGAGGAATCTCTGGATTGACCTCCACAGAGGTTGCACCAGTCTACATTCCCACCAACAGTGCAGAAGAGTTCCTCTTTCCCCACAGCCTCTTCAGCATTTATTGTTGGTAGTTTTGTTGATCCTGGCCATTCTTTCTGGAGTGAGATGGAATCTCAGTGTAGTTTTAATTTGCATTTCTCTAATGACCAATGATGATGAACAAAAATGTTCATGTATTTATTTGCCATTCATATTTCTTCACCTGAGAACTGTGTGTTCATCTCAGATGCCCATTTTTGGATTGGGTCTTTAAATTTCGGCGGTCTGATTTTTTTTAATTCTTCATAAGTTCTAGACAGAAGTACTTTGTCTGAGGTACAGTTCAATAAGATTTTTTCCCAGTTTGTGGGTTTTCTTTTCACTCTGCTGGAGATTTCTTGGGACATGCAGAAACTCTTTAATAAGACGTGAACCCAGTTATTGATTCTGGGAAGTATTTCCTGTGCAGTTTGGTTCTTGTTCATGAATTCTCTACCTACCCCTATGTCTTCAAGATTTTTACCTACTTTGTCTTCCCACAGATTTAGTGTTTCTGTTTTAATATTTAGATCTTTGATCCATTTGGATTTTAGTTTAGTACATGGTGGTAGGCATGGGTCTAATTTTAGTTTTCAGCATTTGGATAGCCAGTTTTTCCATCACCATTTATTAAAGAGACTGTCATTCTTCCAGTGAACATGCTTGGCCCCTTTATCAAAGATAAGGTGGTTGAGTGTGTTCATAGTTGTATCTTCTAGTCTATTCCATTGATCTTCAGGTCTGTTTTCATTCCAATACCATGTTGATTTTATTACAGTAGCTTTGTACTATAACTTCAAGTCAGGGATTGTGATGCCTCCTGCCTTGCTTTTGTTGCCTAGAACTGCCTTTGCTATTCTAGGTCTCTTCTGGTTCCAGATGAATTTTAGGAGTGATTTCTCTAGATCTATGAGGTAAGTTAGTGGCATTTTCATTGGGATTGCTTTGCATGTGTATAAAAATTTTGGGAGAATGGCCATTTTCACAATATTTATTCTTCCTATCCATGAATGAGGGATGTCTTTCCATTTCCTGTGGTGCTCTTCTATTTCCTTTTTCAGGGTATTGTAATTTTCCCTGTACAACTCTTTTACTTCTTTTGTTAGATTAATTCCTAAGTATTTCATTTTTTTGGATGCTAGGATGAAGGGTGTGGCTTCTCTTATTTCTTTCTCTGTGATTTTGTTGTTAGTGTATAGGAATGCTATTGATTTTTGAGTATTGACTTTGTATCCAGCTACATTGCTGAATTTATTTATTATATTTAGGAGTCTTTCAATAGAGGTTTGGGGATCTTCTATGTATGCTATCATGTCATCTTCAAATAATGATAATTTAATTCTTCTTTTCCTATCTGTACTCCTTTTGTCTAATTGCTCTGGCTCGTATTTCTGGTACTATATTGAATAGGAGGGTTGATAAGGGACATCCTTGTCTTGTGCCTGATTTCAAGGTAAAGGCTTTCAGTTTTTGGCCATTTAATATGACACTGACTGTTGGTTTGTTGTAGATGGCCTTTATCATATTGAGGTAAAGACCATCTATTCCAATTCTCTTAAAGTTCTTATCATGAATGGGTGTTGGATCTTATAAAAAAATTTTCTGCATCTATAGAAATAATCATGTGATTCTTGCTTTTGGCTCTATTGATATGGTGGTTTACATTTACATATGTTGAACCATCCCTACATGCCTGGGATGAATCCCACTTGGTTATGGTGTATAATCTTCTTGATGATTTGCTGCATCCTGTATGCCAATATTTTATTGAGAATTTTTGCATCTATGTTCATTAGGGAGATTGGCCTATAGTTCTCTTTTTTAGTTGGGTCTTTCTCAGGTTTTGGTACTAGAGTGATATTTGCTTCCAGGAATGACTTAGGGGGAATTGCTTCCCTTTCAATTTCATTAAACAGTTTGAGGAGTGTCGGCATTAAGTCTTCTTTGTATTTCTTGTAGAATTCCACAGTGAATCCACCTGAGCCTGGGCTCTTATTGTTGGTAGGGACTTGATTACATTTTCAATTACATTAACAGAAATTGGGTTATTCAGCAGTTTTACATCTCCTTGATCCAGCTTTGGTTGTTTGTATGTTTCTAGGAGTCTGTCCATTTCTTCTGGGTTATCAAACCTATGAGAGTAGAGGTTATTATAACAGGTGTTGATGATCTTCTGTATTTCCACAGAGTTGGTAGTGATTTCTCTGTTTTCATTCTGTATTGCATGAATTTGAGTCTTTTCTTTCCTTTTTTAATTAGGTTGGCTAAGGGCTTGTTAATTTTATTTATTCTTTCAAAGAACTAACTCTGATTCATTGATTCTTTGAATTGTTTTCTTAGTCTCTATTGCATTAATTTCTGCTCTGATCTTTATAATTTCCTCCCTTCTTTGGGCTTGGCTTACTCTTCTTTTTCTAGATGTTTCAGGTGTAATATCAGGTTGCTTATTTGTGTTCATTCTGTTTTCCTAACATGGGAGCTCAGTGCAATAAATTTTCCTCTGGTGACCGCTTTCATTGCATCCCACAGGTTCCAATAAGTTGTATTTGTATTTTCATTTGCTTATAGATATTGTTTAATTTCTTCTTTAATGTCCTCTGTGACCCACTGATTGCTCAAGAGCGTATTATTTAATTTCCATGTGTTTGTGGGGTTTTTGCAGTTACTTTTTTCATTAATTTCCAGTTTCATGGTGCTATGATCTGATAACATGCATGGGATAATTTCAATTCTTTTGCATTTACTTAAATATGTTCTGTGGGTTAGTATATGGTCTATTTTAGAGAATGTCCCATATACTGCTGAGAAGAATATATATTACGATGCTGTTGGATGGAATACTTTGTATACATCTATCAAATCCATTTGTTCACAGGTGTGGTTCAGTTCTATTATTTCTTTGCTGATTTTCTGTCTGGTTGATCTATCCCTTTGTGCCAATGGTGTGTTAAGGTCCCCTGTTATAATTGTGTTATTATCTATTTGATTTTTCATTTCTGTTAATACTTGCTCTGTGTAGTTGGGTGCTCTGGGATTTAATGCATGTATATTTAGGATTGTTATCTCTTCCTCTTGCAGTTTTCCCCTAACTAGTATGTAGTGACCTTCTTTATCTCTTCAGACCATTCTTGGTTTGAAGTTCACATGGTCTGCAGACAGAATAGCTACCCCACTTTTTTTGAGTTCCTGTTGCATGGAGTATTGTTTTCCATCCTTTGACTTTGTCTATGAGTTTCCTTTTGGGTTAGATGGGTTTCTTGTAGACAGCATATGGTTGGACATTGTTTCTTGATCCATTCTTCCATTCTGTTTCTTTTAATTGGTGAATTGAGGCCATTTACATTAATGATTATAACTGTCATATATTGGTTTATTGTTGACATGTTATCTTTCTGATGTTATATTTTAACTTTCCATTCTGTTTGTCTGTCTTGCTTAGTGGTTTTTTTCCTATGTGTATCTACAATGTCTTTCAGCATTCTTTGTAGGGTTGGTTTGGTGATCATGAAGTTCTTCAGCTGTTCTTTGTCATGGAAGTATCTTATTTCTCCATCCATTTTGAAGGACAGTTTTTCAGGGTACATCAGCCTGGGTTGGAAGTCATTTTCCTTTAGGATCTAAAAAACTTCACTCCATGCTCTTCTTGACTTCATTGTTAGTGTTGCGAGATCTGCTGTGATTCTGGTAGGTTTTTCCTTTATAGATGACCTGTCTTTTCTCTCTAACAGCTTTTAATATTCTGTTCTTATTTTGGGATTTCTGGGATGGTGATTATTATATGTCTGGGTGTAGTTTTGTTTTCTTTATGGCTATTTGGAGTTCTATATGCTTCACTAATCTGTATGTCAGTTTCCATACTCATGTTTGGGAATTTTTCAGCCATTACTTCTGTAAGTAGCCTCTTGATATCATTTGTGTTGTCCCCTTCTTTTACTTTTATCCCTATTAATCTTATATTGTTTTTGTTTGCATCATCTTGCAACTGTTGAATTGTTATTTCCTGATTTATTGTTATTTTTAGAACATCTTTCCTTTCCTGTTCACTAGCTGCAATCTTATCTTCAAGGTCTGAGATTCTATCTTCATTTTCTATGGGGCAGTTTTTGCAACTTTCATTAGAGTTTTTTATTTCCTGTATATCTCTTTGAATCTGCTTAATGCATTCTGTTTGTCTCTTAAGCTGTTAATTCAGGGATTCTATCATTTTGCCTTGTTCCTCTAATTTTTTCGCTGTCTTTGTTGGATGCATTCAGTATTTCTTTCACTACTTTTATCATTTCTCCTTTTACCTTGGAGAATATTTCTGATTTAAGTTCCCTCATATCTTCCTGTACTTGCTTCTTTATTTCAGTTGATATCATTTCAGGCATTTCAGGTGTACGTGTAGTATTTTTTTCTATGATCATGGCTCCTAGTTTTTCTTGGGATGGGATGGAGGTTTGAGACTGCATTTTGGTCTTTCATTTTGTCATTTTCCTGTATTTCCATGTTTCCAGCAATTTTCCAAAGCTTTCCCTGGATGTGTTGAAAATCATCTCCTGAGCCCTCTGCTACTGGGACTCACTTGGCTTTTGCTCCCCTTGTGTGGTGGGCCTGGCTCTCCTGGTTGAATGAAGTTCACCAGGAGTGGTCCACCCAAGCCCTCAGACCTCTGGAACTTAGTTCAGTGTCCCAAGGGGGCTGGGAGGGCAGGGCAACCACCTGCTGGGACCAATGCTCCCAAACGTTTCCTGGACCTGCCCTGGTGAGCTGCAACTTACCCTGCAGCAGCGGCAATGGCCTGGCTCCCCTTTAGGTGGGCCTGGCTCCGCTGGTTGAGTGAAGGTCACTGGGCACAGTCAACTCAAGCCCGCGGAACCTCTGGAGCCCAGTGCAGTGACCCAAGGGGGCTGGGCAAGCACCCAGCTGCTGGGATTGATGGTCCCAAACTTCTCTGGGCCTGCCCTGGCAAGCTGCAACCTTAGCAGTTTATTTTGGTAGTTTGCTTTTAATTTTATTAAACATAAAGGTTGTAGGTCAATACTCTTAATTATAATTATGATCATTTGATGGATTCTGTATATCTATATACATCACTGATTCAAGCTTGAAAAGGAGAAAAGGACACCAGTGATATAGTATTGAAATCTCACCCTGGTTGTAGGGAATAATTATCCCCAGACTCTGTGCATTGGTCCAACCCACTGTAAAACAAATCTGAAAAACAAGATCCAAAGATATTGAACTACTTGCACAGAAATTGACTATATCTGAGAGTAAAGGTTAAGAATCTTTACAGGTATAGAATTACTCAATAGGCCTGATTCAAAATGTTTAGCATTCACCCAGGTACTCTGGAGGCTGAGGCCGAAGAATCACTTGAACTCAAGAGCACAAGGACCATTTGGGCCGAGGAGTTCAGATCCATCCAGGACAATATGGCAAGGTTCTCTCAAAAAACAAAAATGTTTGACATCCATTTCAGACCTACTGTGCATTCAAAGGAGCAAAAAAACACTTTATAAATGGGGTAGAGTGGAGTGGGAAAGCAAGAATATAATCAATATAGACACAGGAACAGGCCAAAAGAATATTTTATCTAGAGGAAGCCTCATTCCTGATTTTATGGCCTTCCAACTCTGAACCATATCCTTGCAGGTAATACAGGGTTTTCTCCTTTACAGTGAACTGATAAGGAACTTTTAAAAGTGGCCTAGTCAAACTGACAATCTGTGGGGAAAGCTAACCTATTACTTACAGAGAAACTTATAGTATTAAATTCCTTCATTAAAAAAAGGCTCCAATGATCCTAGCTTTAGGTTTAAGAAACCAGGTACAAATAAAAGTAAATGAAGAAAATAGGAAGAAGAACATATTAAAGATCAAAGTGAAAATCAATGCAATAAAAGGTAGAAACATGATTGAGAAAGCTAATAGTCACTGAAAATATGAATAAATAATAAATTAATCTATTAATATTTATCAGGTAAATAAGAGAAGAAATAAATAATTAATATCAAAAGTGAAAGGTATGAAAACTCTACAACTTCTATAGATGTAATGATAATGATAAATAATAAAAGAAAATATATAGAATTTTTACCAATGAATGATAACTTAGGTGTAAGAGAAGAAGCTGTAGTTCCTTGAAGTAAAACAGAAAAAAATCCTCAATAAAAATATTGCATGCAGAGTTTACAAAGATCAAGAATACCATGAAATATTGTGACAGAGACCAAATTCATATAATTCTTATTAGAGCACACTGATAAATGTTTTATATTTGTTATGGCCATTAATGCTTTTCTTAGCCTAATTTATAAAGTAAGCTTTATAGCTGTTATGTGTGACAAGAAAAAAAAAAAGCATATATAAGTTTCAGCACTATCCTTAGTTTCAAACCCTCACTATGGAAATCTTGTCTCCTTGAATAAGCATCAGACAGATAGCCAAAATTTATGTCAGAAATATATATCATAGCCAATTTATGTCATAGCCAAAAAGAAATTTATATCATAGCCAAAAGAAGTTTATGTCAGAAATGCAGGGCAATTTCACATTGGAAATTCAGCGTTATTTACCAGATTAATAAAATATTGACAAAATCCAATGTCTATTCCAAATAAGAAGTCTCAGTAATATAGGAATAAAAAGAAATTTCCTCAACCTCAGGTAGGACATCTACTAAAACCTAACAGTGAACCAACCACAAAAGACGGAATAGTTTTTCTGTGAGATTAAGAATAAGAAAAGGATGTCTCCTGCACTTCTTTTTCTTATTCCAATGGAAGGTTATATCCTAGGAAAAGGCTAAGAAGAAGAAAAATAAATCCATCCAAATTTGAAAAGAAAAAGCCTGAGAAGTTTTATGCACAGTTGACATGAATGTCTACATAGAAAACCCAATAGAATATATAAAAACCTACCTAAACTGATGTAAGATTTTTCAAAATATAGCATTACATAAGATCAATATAGGGCAAGGGACATAGCTTAGTGGCACAGCACCTGTCTGGCAAGCACAAGGTCCTGAGTTCAATTCCTGGTACCAAAATTAAAAGATCAATGTAGAAAAATTAATTACACAGACAGTGCAAAATTAGAAACTTAAAGTACAAACACAATATCCCTTACAATAGCATTAAAAATATTTAGCATATGGTTTCCCTTGAGTTTTCTGGCTGGGAGCAGGTTGTCTGCACACAAACTCCTCAATTCCTTAACAGAATAAATCAAGCTCTGTCTCTCTCTCTCTCTGTCTCTCTGTCTCTCTCTCTTTTTCTCTCTCTCTCTTTCATTTCTGTTATCCAAATAATAAAACCAATCATGAAAAAAGAGAACTACTTGCATAAAAATTCAGAAGACATAAAAGAGAAGACTCCTAAAAATTACACAACACCACTAAGAGAAATTAAAGAAGTAAAAAGAGATATACACAATCATTGTCATTAGAAAGAAAAAATATTATGATGTCAACTGATCTCTTAATTTACCTCAAATACAATATAAACCAAAATCTTAGCAGCCCTTTTCTGTGTAGAAATTGAAAAACTGATTTTAAAATTTATATAAATGCAAAGGAATAAATTAGGCAAAGCAAGGATGAAACCAAGAACAAAATTGATAGAATAATACTATTGGTCTTCAGGATTTAATGTAAAGCAGCAATAATCAAAATAATGTTATTGATAGAAATATGAATAAATAAATGAGACAACATAAAGACAGAATCTAGACCCACACATGAAGAAGTTTTAGCAAAACTAGATATTTGCCATTTAATAAATTATGGTCACCAAATACATAATCAATCATATTCCTAAAGGTAAACCCAGGCTCAGCGGCATAAGTGCCTACCTGAAAAGCAGAAGGTCATGAATATACAAATATAAAAGTCAAAAATCAACATGTATAACATTCTTGTACACAAGCAAAAAAACTCACAGAGAGAGAAATTAAGGAAGCCACACCCCTTATAATAGCATCCAAAAAATGAAATACTTAGGAATCAATCTAAAAAAGGAAGTGAAAGACCTACACATTGAAAATTACTGTACAATGAAGAAGGAGATCAAAGAGGATATTAGAAAATAGAAAGATATCCCTTGCTCAAGGATAGGAAAAACTAATATAGGAAAATGGCCATACTCCCAAAATTGTTACATAAATTTAATGCAATCCCAAACAAACCCATTAGCATACCTGACAGAACTAGAGAAAAAATTCCTAAAATTCAATTTTAAACAGAAGTGACCTGAATAGCAAAAGCAACAAAGGCAAGTCAGGGGGCATCGCAATCCCTAACTTGAAATTATGCTGCAAAGCTACTGTAATAAAATCAGCAAGGTACTGGGAGAAGGACCTGAGGATTAGTGGAACAGAATAGGTATGATAGTTAAGATAGTTATATATTAGTGTCTCTTAGTTCACTGAAAAGAAAGGTTTGTTCTGACCTTGTTCAGATAATGTTTCATGCCTATATCTCGCACTCTAAGTACTATGAAGATAACAATACACAATGTATTAATTATTTTTACTCTCCTGTTAGTGTTTTGAAACTCTGTTTTTAATATTTAATTTTTTCTCTAAAATGAAAATATGTACTAAATATTGATAAACAGGTAAGTGATAAAGCAGATAAAAGTATTTGCATAAGATGTGAAGAAACATTAAAAACATATATGCAGAATGTGTGAACTCCCAATTCAATAATAAAGCAAGCCATCCAATTAAAACTGGGCAAAAAACTATGAAGAAGCATTTCATAATAGCAAATATATAAAGTACATGAAAAAATTTTAGGCAACATTAGTAATTAGTTAAGTGACAAGAACTTAGTACGATTATATGCATATTAGAATAGTTATACACAAATTATAATAAGCATTGGTGAAGATTGGAAGAACTTTAACACTTTTTATAAGGCTTGTGATAATATAAGATAGCATGCTCATTTTGGAAAAGAATTTTGCAGTTTCCTAAAAAGATGAATATATGCCTCCATTCCATTCTAAGGGATGAAAGGGTATGTGTCAATATAAGGACTTACACAGGAATACTGAGAGTAGCTTTGTTTTTAATATCCCCAAATTAGAACAGTTCAAATGACCATCAATAAGTAAATGGAAAAACAAACTGAAGTACATTCACATGTTAGAGTACAATTTAGAAAAGACATTAACTATTGATACGCACACAGAAGTCCCCACAGCTGTTCTGAATGAAACCAGCACTGAGAAAGGCTAAAACAGAAGGATAGCAAGTTTGAGCACAGCCCGGGAAATGTCACAATTTAGCTAGCTCTTGTTTCAAAATTTAAAATTAAAAAATTAGGCTAGGAAAGTAGCTCAGTGTGAAGCTCCTGGGTTCGATCTCCACTTCTGCAAAAATAAGTAAATAATTCCCAGTGTAAAAAATTCTGAGTGTGTATGTATATATGTACACGTATATATATAAGGTTATATTTACATTGAGTGCTAGAAATTGCAAATTAATCCGTAGTGACAGAAACTCTGCCATCGGGAATCCAGAGCAGGTATGGATATATGAGAGGAGTCATACAAGAGATAGGAAGAAACTTTGAGGAATAACAAATACTTCTTTTCTTATTTGGTCATGGAGTTTTATGGTTCACACATACAGCGCAATTTACCAAAGTTTACACTTTACAAATGTACTGCTTCTTGTAAGTCAGCTATAATTTAATGAACATGTTAGGAAACAAAAAACTCCATTAATCTACACTGAATAATAGGAGACAAGGAACATTGAAATTTTACATTGTACATATAAGAAAAACTGCAGCTTCAGGTAGCTACTTGAGCTTTTTCAGCTCCAGGAAACTAAACAAGCCAACAAACAAACAAAAAAACACTTCCTAAGGTTCTTAGAAATACAATAACCCTGTAACTGGGCATGGAATTTTTACCTGTAAATTGCCTTTCATCTCACAGATTTTCACAGTCAAGAAAACAGCAATATTAGAAGTCAGCATATCTCAACTTAAAGCACATGTGCACGGTTTGCATGGTAACATAGCTGCTGGCAAGTGAACTGACAGACTGTAGGAATATGCATCCTCAGTCACTCATCTTGAGGACATCCCCAACACCCTAAAAAGCCCAACCTTTCTCTCTGTCTCATGAGTGCTTGCACACTGTTCTCTCTGAGTGTAGACTTTTGAACTTCTGCCTAGTAAACCTCCTCATGTCACCCATTTATGAATCCTGAAAATCCCTTGTTGTGACAGAAGTCATCCCATGCAACCTACTATGAGGGCTGGGCAAGTTGAGTTCCCCATCTCCTCTTTGGATGATGACCTTGGTCCCTGTCCAGTGACAAAAATGGAGCCAGACATGGGGTAAATATTAGGAGATTGGATACAATGAAGCATCTCAAAATATACAGCCAAGATTGAAAATTCTAAAGTACACTCACACTATCCCAAATAGTCAAAGACAATAGAAGGAACTGAGTAAGTCCTGGTTTAATCATAAAGCTAAATAAGTAAACCAAAGAACTGGAGATAAGAGATGTTTATTTTTCTTCCACAGTGAACTGCCTACCTAAACTGTACTTCCTGCCTTCTGTCTTCAAGAACTTGCTCAACCAACCAATCACCCCCTTGCTCTTGTGCATCTTCGTATTTTTGGTTGCTTGGTTCTTATATGTCTAAAACACTTCTCACAGAGTGAAACTGACACAATTTTTTAAAAAAGCAAAACATAGCAATCCCAAAAGTTTCTGCTATTTTCTATCAGTCTTTGGTATTTAGCCTTTTTTGGTCTTATCCTTTAGAAAGAGGTGTTTACACTCTATCAGGCGTCTGTCCCTCCCAACCAATTCCACTGACATGGCCATAGTTTAGGCCAAAAATTTGATTTATCATAGATTTATTGGGTAATATGCATTAATCTGCAAAATGCATCAATTGCAGTATCTATTTCTACAATCACAATCCTTCTTGAAAATGTAACTTCTCCAAGCTCTTTTAATATTCAACATCTAGTTTCTTTTCAAAGTATGTACTTGTGATTGCTCAGAGTCCCTTTAAAGTTCATCTTCTCATTTGGTCCCTTAAAACTCACTGTGACCTAAGCTGATATGCCTATTTCAGTTCATTGATCTCACTGGCATCTTCAGCTGAAATGAACTCTTCCTTGGCCTTCTTACTTCTCTGATCTCCAGTTCTCCTGTCTCTAAACATTTGGCAACCACTTGGCTGCTCAAGGTCCAGAAAGCCAAGATACTCTGTTTTCCCCTACTTATCATATTTAATCAGTCATCCATTGTTATTTATATACTAACTTCAACATCTGTTTAAATTATCCTTCCTCTCAATGCATCCATCTTTGTTTAGACCCTTCAGTATGTCTCCCTTGGAATCCTTAACTGATCTGTCTCCACTCCTGGTCCACACTAATCCATCAGTATGCATCTACCAGAGTAAAAATCATTCTAACACTGCCCTTCATTCTCTTTCAAAACGAGAGAAATGGGAAAAGGGTGATCGGTGACTGCAGCATTACAGTTACGAGAGGTTCTCATGTGCTATTGCATGTAGGTTAACTACAGATAACAACTGTGCATTGTGCATTTCACAAAGCTGGAAGAACATTTTGACTGTTTTCATCAAAAAAAAGGTTTTCAGGTGATAGAAGTATTTAACTTGATATATACATGTATCAACACATCACATGGTACAGCCAATTAATATGTACAATTTTTATGTTTTCATGTATCAGCTAAAAAATTTTAAAAATAAAACACATTCAGAAAATAAAGAAAAATAGACTTTTCATTTTTTTTCCATTATCTAGAGGCTAGTGTTCTGAGTTTCTTAATCCCTGGCTTTTGCTTACTTCTTCAGACCCATGCTTAAGTCTTCCTAAACCTGTCCCCTTTACTTGAAGCACTTTGGTTATTTTTCAGTTTCTTCAACAACCCTAGCAGTATGCCTTAGTCACTTTTTGGTGGCACATAAAATCTGACACTCACAACTTAAAAGAGAAAAAGTGGTATTTTTCCTTTTCTTTTCTTTTCTTTTGATTCGCAGTTTTAATTCATGGTCAACTGACTATAAGACAGAAACAGGACAGTGGAAGGAAATGCAGAAGGAAACCTTTCATGATAGCCAAGAAGCACAGAGAAGGGAGGAACAGGGGACAAGAATATACCCTTTTGGATCACTCCCCCAAATACCCCACCCAGCCACCCACCTCTAAGTGGGCCCCATTTTCTAACAGCAAGTTAGCTATGAAATCAACAGTGGACTACACTGCCCACATGATTGGATCACCTCCCAAACACATGAGGTTTTGGGAGACCATCTTATAATTAATGCACAACAAGACACCTTTTAATGTTAGAATTGGGTGGTCATGTTTTAAATCCAAGGCTGGGTAGTTTCCTTTATGCCTTTTTTTTGAGACAGGGTCTGATTATGTTGCCTAGGCTGGCCTTGAACTCATGGCAACCCTCTTGCCTCCAGAACACTAGGATTACAGGCATGGGCCACCATGCCCAGCTCCTTTTTGCATTTCTGCCTTATTGATAACATCTCCATGAGTCTTGATAGAATATTTTTACTGTAACTTATAACTAATTGACTGGATGAGGGATGAACACTTTATACAAAATGAAACAAGCTGATCTTTTCTTTCAACTCTTTCAATACTTTCAACTCTTTCTTATGTCACTGAGATCACAGACAGGTGAAGTCAGGAACTGGAAGAAAACATGTCCAACATTATACACAGCAGCACAGGAAAAGCTGGGCAGAGAATGAGGTGGGATTTAGGACGGCAGATAAAGAGGAGGTGCAGAAGATGAAAAGGTGAAAGAAACTAAACTCTGGCAACAACAAACATGAAAAGACACAGAGACTGATGATAGGTAGAAGTTTCAGTCTCTAATGATTTTCAATTTCCAGTGACTCAACTTTCTATCTCTGGTCAAATCTTTGACTCCCTGAGCCATAACAGTATGCCACAGAATATTTTCTCTTCTTCAGTTAATGTACTTGTTCTATAAAGTCAAATGAGGCTTTATTTTTTCCCAATTGTTATTAGTACATGTTTGTAGTATATAATAATTCTAATCATCGTAAGTTGATACATGTACATAGCACATCTTAATTTTTTCCATCCCTTTCCTGACCCTATCCCTCTCTCCTTTTTTCCTCCATTTCCTGTCCCCTTCCCTTTTTCAAAAGTTCCATCTCCCTGTTTCCTGCTGTCTATCTATTTTTTCTCTTTAATTTATTTATAGTTCAGGATTTTCATATGGGATATTTTCACTGTGTGTCTGATTTATTTCACTTAACATTATGGTCTAAAGTTACACCTATTTTCTTATAAGTGACTCATTTGTCCCTCTTTGTGGCAGAGTACTATTTCATTGTGAATAAATACCACAATGTCTCTCATCTGTTGATAGGCATATAAACCACTTCCAAGATTTAGTATTATGAGTTGTCCTGTTATTAACATGATGGGAATGACTGTATTGGTATAATATGATATTTCAAACTCTTTCAAGAAGATATCTAGAAGAAGAATATATGGATCAAATGGAATATCTATTTTGAATTTTTTAAAGAATCTCCATACTGATTTCCATAGCGGGTGGCTGTACTAAGTTTATATTTCCAGCAACAGTGGGTTCCCTTCTCCCCACAGTCTCACCAACTGTACTATTTGATGTTTTCATTATAGTCCTTTCTTCTGGAATAAAATTCCTTCTCAGTGCAGTTTGCATTTCTATAGTGGCCAGAGACATTGAACATTTTTGCCATGTATTTATTTGCCATTTCTACTTCTGAGGAGTTTCCATTTATTTCACTTGCCCATTTTTGATTTGCCCATTTGATTTTGGGGGGGGGTTCTAATTTTGGGGGGGCTTCCAGACTTGAGATTTTATTGTTGTCTTGATGATCAGAACAGTCAGATCACTTTGTACATAATTCTTAACATGAACCAAAAATCTAAAAAGGCATGTATATTGTTTCTGTTTCAGTTAGGCCAATGACTTTTCAGCTCCAAATTTGGAGGCAAATTTTCTGGAAGAGAATTAAGTACCAGTATCTTCAAATGTTGATAAAGTGCTTTGAGTTCTTTATAAATGCTAAATAATAGTCTTCTGTATAATATATAGCTATCAAAATTTTTCCCATTCTGAAGGTTGCCTCTTCACTCAGTTGTTTCTTTTGCTATGATTTGATATCACCCAATTTGCTCGTACTAAGATTATCCTATTTGTTGTGCAATTGTGGCTGCTATTCAAAATAAATAGAAACAGCTGGGAATTTAGTTCAGTGGTGTAAGTGCCTGCCTGGCAAGTGCAAGGTCATGAGTTTGATCACCAGTACCAGAAATAAATAAATAAATAAATAGAAACAATAAAAGTACACCTATATGAAGCAAAATGTTTTATTTACTTAAAGCTGCTAATCTTTTTTTTTTCCTTTTGATAACTGGAACTCAATTTATGACCTCACATTTGCCAGGCAGGCTCAGTGCCACTGAACTATATCCCCAGCCCTAAAGTTGCTAACTTAAGTATAATAGTTAAGTAAAATAGTTTCCTACATTTTAATAAGTTTAATTAATTTGCCATTGAGTGGAATAGTCAAAATAAAAAGGATATCTTCAATGTAAATTTAAAAATCTGGGCATAAGATTTTACCATAAATGTAAATATTTGAAAATTAGAGGTACAAGACCTCTAATATAGAAAATATTCCACACTGAATAAGAAAAATAGCTAAATTTATACAATCCTAGAATGCTCAAATGTTGTCTATGCAATATTTCTAAAAAAAGACTCCTGCCCTGCATTAATGTGGTTGCCAGATGATAGACACACTCACAAACATTCACAAACTCTCACAATTAATTCATTGAGAATCAATCAGACAGAAATTAGCTACATGCATTTCCTGTCAGACTCATCTGGAAAATGAAAAGACAAATGATTCAATCAAATGTAGCTCAGCAGTTTTTTCCCTGTGAATTTGGAACTGAAATTGACATTCAAATGAGTCTCTATGTTTATGCCTGGATATGTGATGTAAAATGCTAAAGTCCTTAGGAGCCTGTTTTGGTTAATTTTTTCTTATGATTGAGACAAAATACCTGACACCCAAAGTTAAGGAAGGAAAAGGTTTATTTAGCTCACAGTTTGTGGAGGTTTCAGT
This sequence comes from Hydrochoerus hydrochaeris, assembly GCA_004027455.1. Classification (NCBI taxonomy): domain Eukaryota; kingdom Metazoa; phylum Chordata; class Mammalia; order Rodentia; family Hydrochaeridae; genus Hydrochoerus; species Hydrochoerus hydrochaeris. The sequence continues at coordinate 87,923 of PVLA01007802.1, forward strand.
CTGTAATCAGCCGTGTCCAAGGCAGCGTGGTATGGCACAGGGGCAAAAATTCAAGATGGCAGAAGACAGAAAAATCAACAAGAACAAAAAGGGGAAACAGGAGAGCAAGTCTCCTTTACCCCCACATGTTTTAGTATACAGGCTACTGCCCCTGGGTGAGTATATACCTCACACCATCTCTGGGCATTTTTCTTGCCTAGGTTCAAGATGTTTACAAAGTGAGGAACCTGGCCTCCAACTTAATCACTCAGTTAAACTTCTAAATTTCTCAAATTGACACTGTACACCTTAGGATGTAGAACTGCTGAGTTACTTAGTTAAGTTTCTAGATTTCTCAAGTTGATACAATGTATCAACCATTAAGGAGCTCTTTCCAAAAGAAATGGAAAAAAAAAAGCCAAGACAAAAAAAGAAACCAGACAATTTTCAAAGGTATTAATTATGTGCTTTTCTCTGTGTTCCCTCAGATTCTCAGTATCACTTATGATAATTTTTCTATTTTTCTTAGTTGCAAATCAGTTTTTTTGGTTCCTGACACCATGGTACATTTGTCTTATGCATGTTTAATCAGTGTTGGTGGAAGTGGATAGTTAGACACAGAAAATGAAAAGTTCATTTGTTTGAACCCTAGTGCTCAGTAGTCATATACTACAGACAGGGAGGTCTTCACAGACATATGGATTGGTCCTTAAAATTCAAAACTAATAACAAGCTTAAAGGCTTTTTTTCTCATTCTTTCACTTTACAGAAGAACAAGGAGAAAAAAAAATACAAGATAAAAGTCAGTCAAGAACATTCAGCTAAAATTCAAACTACTATTGCCTTAATCTGAAACTAACAAAAATTCATTTTTGTGCGCATGAGTTCACTACCCATACAAATTTAACAACTTATCAAGAAACCAAAGGTCTCAAGTTGGGACTGATAGGAGATAATGAGTAAACTGGTTCTCAAAGTCTAATAAATAAAGCATTACTAATAGAAACTGCACCTTTCATGGAGCAATGAGCTTTTCATGCAATAATTTTGACTTGTCTGGCTTAGTATTTAGCAGATAAGTTTTTTTGCCATAAATTATTCTCTAAGAATCTATATTTTAAATTATGCCTAAAGTGTCCCTCTACATGTAAAATTTTGAAAATAAAATGATTTTGAGTGCTTTTGTGCTAGAGCTAGAAGCATTATGAGAACAAAAATTAACCTGATCCTAAATTGTCTGACATAGATGAAATATTCTTGAGAACAGAAATCCATGCAATTCCTACATGTACCTAGTGTCTAATATTATTTGAATCACACAAATATAGAAATAAGCCTGAAACGTGGTTCCCAGTGATCTCCACACTTCCAAGTATCCACATCCATATTGAAATAGGGTTGGTCTATATAATCAATAGTATGTGGCAAAAGTGATGAATGTTACTTCCAAGATTAGGTTATCAAAGGTACTTTAGCTTATGCTTAGGGCGCACTCTCTTTCTTTTGGATTATTTCATATGGGAAGGGATAACTGAACTGTCACATCCTGAGCAGACCCCACATACTGAAAAATTGATGTTACCTACAAATAGCAACAGGAGTAAACTAGGAAATGCATCTTCCAAGGTGGAATATATGTAAGTTCAGCTGACTACAGACCAACAAGGAACCCTGACTGCAACCTTGTGATCACCACCTCACGAAGCTTCTTTCACATCCTGACCCTCACAATTTGTGTGAGATAATGAATATTGTTTATATTGTTATTTGGTGATTGATTTTTATGCAGCAATTGGCATCAAGAAGAGTATGTGACTGATAAATGTTTGAGGATTAAACAAATGAATGTCAATTGTAGAATTATAATTGTTAATGTTTAATTTTTTTAAGGTCTAATTGCTATAAATACTAATAAGTGTAATCCATATTTGCACATTTTTAGATAGGGCAAACAAATGAAATTGTGGTAGTACCTCTGTTTTAATTCAACTCATTTTTTAAAGTCTTAATCTTTTTATTTTCTTGCATTTATGAAGGTACATTTTATGAGATACTGGCTTCTAAATCATCATTTGTTTCCCATCAGAATTTCTATTTTAAGAAAGAGAATAATTATTAGATGCCAATTTAAACACTTGTGTGCATTTGTGGTTGCCAATTTGTTAGGTACCAATTTAAACACTTGTGTGCATTTGTGGCTGCAAAAATTTCCAAAACAAATAAATAAGTGGGCACATAGCAAAAGATCAAACTTTGAACATTTTCCCTACCCCCAATGTACTCCAATTTAAAACCAAAACAGAATATGTTCCCACATTTAAAAATTTACTTTCTTAGAAAACTGAAATCTATTTATTAAAATACATAAAAGTTTACTTCTCCCCAAAGTAACACTGAATGTTATTTATCAGGTATATAAACCTTTATTTAAAAAGAAGGAAAAACTTATGCCTTCAAAATTTTTAGATTAAGATGATACAGAATTTTTCAAGTGAGTCAAATAGCTGTATTTTAAAATGATTGTTCATTATACCAATGCCAGGAAGCACAATAAACCTCCACACTGTGATATACACCCAATTTTAAATATTTTCTGTTATATGCCTGCTCACTAGCACTCTCTCTTTTATTAGCTTTAAGAATAAAAATTACAGAGAAAACAGAAAGCAACCAAAGACTAACAGGATCCACCTTCAATGGTTTGATACTTTCTCAGTTGCTAAAATAAATCAACAAATAGGTCATGAAAGTCACCATCTCATCTTAAAAGCATCAACCATACAGCATAATGGGACTTATGCATATTAAAGTAGCAGGCTGCAAATGCTAGCAGATAGCACATTGTCATTTTAAAGGAACAAAAAGCAGCTCCACTATCCACTACACAATACAAATTAAATGAAAGATCATAGCTATTTTACTTGCCTAAAAGTATAATAAATTGAACTTTAGTAGAATTGCAATCTTTGATTTTTCACTTGAGTTAATATATTCATTCAAAGCCATTACTTTAACAATATAAAACTGTAGAATTCACTTACCAACAATGACAAATGTGTTTATTTATAGCCTAGCTTTTGTCATAGTAAAATCCATCCATTATAGTACTTCTAAGCATGTGCAAATAAAATTAAAGCAAAGCCTATATTTTCCCCAAAGATAAAAATTAAAATGAGAAATAGATTGGATACCAAATTCACTTCAAACCCAGATCAATTTCATTGTAATGTATAATTTGATCTCTTCTATTCATTTCACACACCTAAAATTGCCACAACTCCCCAGAGAGGTTAGGAGGCAGGGATTCTAACCGGTAAACACAGTCCCAAGCATTTTAAATGGTTATTTTAAAAAAAAGAATTAAGTTTTTAATTCAATGCATTTGATAAAATTTTTAATTGAGAAAATTTTGTGTTTGCCACCTTTCTTTCTGTATTTGTGCATCATGTTTTCTCATCAGAAATTTGAATAACACACAAGATACCTTTTGCCTACAGAAATTTTACTTCAAATTCTTTACCACTTCTACACTTGATCTTAGCCAAAAGGCCGAGAAGCGATACCACTTCTAATTCCACATAAATTTTCTGAATAGTCCTTCCTTTCTTCTCATATGCCAACTCCCCAAAATTCAGTTTCCAAGTTTATTTTCACAAGGTAGTGAGCAACACACATGTAACGTTAAATTAATTTCCATAAATATATGAAGCACACCATTCATTTCTTCTTAAATGAATCTTTGAATGTGCATATGGAACCCATGTTTACCACCAGTTAGTGGGTTTTTACTGTTCCCTAAATATGGAGGAAAAATGTTTCTCCAAACTTTCCATTCAAATCTAACTCACAATGCTAAATTGGCCTTATCTAAAACTAAAATTAAATTAAATAACCCTTGAAGATATGTAATTGACCTAAAATTATACGATTTACCAAAGGCCAGAGAAACATGCTTCAATGTCTATCTAATGATTTAGTGTCATGGACATTCTAAATGTGTTGAAATATAACTGTTGTAGTCAGGGTTTGCAAGGAAAACAATCCAATGCAGGACATATAATATAGTTTTATTTTATAATAGTCACCCAAAGAGTCAAACTCAAAAACTACAGGAAATCTGTTCATACATTAAAGATCCCAAAGAATCCAACTGAGTAACTGGATCCCATGGCAATGTCCTGCAAGCGTCCAACTGAAGACCTAGCACCCATGACAATGTCTCATGTAAATCTGTTTCACATATCTGAGCTGGGAAGGCCCAAAGGTCAGTGACAGAAACTAAAAAGTCTGTACCAGCCAGATAAAGAATTTATACCAATAGACTGAAGGTTCTGTGCTGGAGCCAGGAAGTTACACTCAAAGTAAGGATCAGAGCTGCCCTGAAAGTTACCACATTCATTCTCAGTTACAGTGAGGTTCCAAGCTCCTCCTATGATAACAACAGCTGAGTTTATAACATGAATCCAGCACGACAAGCTTCTCCTGGAGATTGAACAGCACACCATCTTCACCTCTAGAGCCAGGAAGCGATGCTTAAGTAAGGCCCAGAGCTCCCCCAAAGTGAACAGCAGCCATTCTTATCAACAGCAATGTCCTGAACTCCTCTGTTGATGAGAACAGCCAAGTTCTTATCAATAAGAAAGCTCCACAAGCTCCTCCAGGAGAACCAATGACAACAGGAGAACCAACAACACTTCTTCCTCCCCATTGTCCTTTTCATGTTGTTTGCAACAATCACGTGGGCCATAGGAACCCAGCACCACACTGACTCAGTTCAGCTGGCTGTTACAAGTTGACCACCAGCTTTCAATCCATTACAATAACACAAAAGAATCTTGCAGTGGATGCCTACATGTTAAATAGCATTTAATTATTTTCATTACTCATTTAATGTAAAATAAAACTGAAGTGCAGAAAGATTAAGAAACCTAGCTCAACTAGCATAATAAGTAAGAGACAAAACACATTCTCACATTTGTTTCAAAGATGAAATACTCTTTGCAGGCCAGTGTGCTTTCTCCTATTTACCCAATAAAGCCTCAACTCAAATGGCTTTCAATTTCAAGAGTAAACAAGTCACCATAAGCCCATGGTTGTATAATTCTGGGTACACTGGAACCTCATGACTCTCCTTTATGTACCAGAAACTATCTTTTACATTCCAGTATGATAGACTAGTCCTGTCTTCACTTGTTCAAAACACACTGTGAATCAGCCTGCCTACCAAGATAATGTATGCTTTTGTAAGTAATATATTTAGAAAGGATCTACAAAGATTGAAGTTACATAGCTATGACTTTACAAAAAGACACCAATCTATCCAAGTAAATATTCTTTTTTAAAATCTCTTTGGTAATGTATTTCTGAAAAATACAGATTACTATAATATAAATTAAATGCACATTGTAAAACAGCACTAAACAACTTCATCTATTTTTATACATCTCATTTCTACTATTTGGTATTTCTATTCACAGTGTCAAGTGCAATTTATGAAAAATAATAAAATATTTAATAGCATTCGTGAAAACCAGGTAAACATTGTTATTTTGAAAAATTATCAGCCAAAGGAGGAGAGAAAGTTTAAGGTGATCCGAGTATTGTAGCACGTCTATAATCTCAGCACTCAGGAGTCTGAGGCAGGAGGATCGCCGAGAGCTTAAGACCAGCCTGGGCTACATAATGAGTTCAAGGCCAGCTTGAACTATACAGCAAGATTCTGTCTCAAAACGAAAAGAAAGTACAAAAGAAAAGAGAAAAGAATATTAAAGGTGAATGCAGAGAAAAACAATAACATGACAGAATTTATAATTGAAATTGAAATAGAGGTAATTTTATTCTTTAATTTTTAAAAGAAAGGAAATTGAATGATAGGTAATCTGTTGAAAAAGATGAATAAATATTTATGCAGAACAATAGAATGAGCCACATTTTAACTACTTAAATACTTAAAGTAACATTCTCATTCACTGCGATAAAATGAAAACAATATTACTAAGAAAAAAGAAATCACAACTATGCATAAACATCCTGGCTTCTTATTACAATGTTATGAAATAGTAAAACTGAACGTCAGAAATAAAACTTCACAATCAATAATAGTATTATAATTCTTAAATTTATGGTTTCTCTAGTATAGCATCTACAAAAATATGTACTATATTCATTTCTGTTACACCTAAATGGAATACAAACAAAGCATTTTCATGTATAATTTATTGATAAAAATCTGTGGTTCTTTTCATACATTGCTTACAATACCACACAGAAGTTTTGTTATTTATTGGATACTCTGCACAAATTTGACACAATCAGTATTCCCAATTACTTTCTGGATTACTGCCCCGTTCAGAAAGATAAAAATGACAGCTTGGCCCATCTAGAATCATGCAGGTTATTAGGGTTAATCATTAAAAACATAACTTTGGGTTTCAGTTTAATTTGTAGTTGAATATTGATCCAATTTTTCTCAATTATTCTAGGGGAAAAAGAGACTACAAGCATTTTGGCTTCCAAAAGCACAGCTAATTAAATGAAATCATTTACAGATTGCCACTTTTGACAAAAGTTGTCACAGTTATTGACTGTCTAAAGGACACTGGTGGTGATATCATGTCATGATATTTTTATGGTCTAGTTCAGAATAAAAGAGAAAAATTTCAGTGTGTTAGGGTTTGGCAGGGTTTATCTCTCATAAATGTTCACATGTCATCTTGAGTGTTACAGTGGGTAATCTTCAAAATTAGGCCAATGTTCTTTTCATTCCTTTAACATAAATAAAATTTAGCAATGCTCTTCACTCATATTTTAAAATGTTTTTTAAAAATCACTTGTACATATTACCATGAAAAGGGTTATTTCTTTCAAAACAGCTTAACAGTTAATTTTGTATTAATTTCAGGAGATTTTTTTTTCCTTAAAGATAGAAGACATAGGTAGAACAAATACTAAGCCTGCAATTATTTTAATAACAAAGACTCAAGTTTTCCTTAAGGAATTTGTGATCCAACCTTCTTTTTCTTTCAACTTTTCTGTTGATAAAGAACACCTGGCCTATGATTACTTGTATTCAGAAAAGAAAATGAAGCAATATACATCTGTTCTGTCTTTTCTTTTAATAAAAAAAGCTTTTCTCATCAGTTTTTAACATGGACAAAACACCTGGAATGTAGCCCTACATTTTCTATGGCTCAATCAAAAGCAAATTCAAGAGATCTGCTTTGAATCCGTTAAGGCGCTCTCTGAGTCAGGGTGGGTTACGTAAACACACACATGGAACCTACCATATAGATGCTTACCATCTGGCTTATGAAGGCCATTATACTACTTCTGTGTGATCCTGAAAAAATGCATTTAGCTCTAGTTAAGGAGCCCCTTACCACTGCTTTGATTTGTATTTGATAAGCACTGGTTGAAGAGATTATGTAGGAGATACATAATAACTTCCAAAACAATGCCTGCTCTGAGACTAATCATTCTGCCTATAATTTGCCTCATGCTTTCTTTTAGCCCCTTATCTAGGATAGATAGCTAGCATTTACCAGGTACAAGGGAGAAGAAAGTAAGAACAGCCTCTTCCTGTTTTCATTCTACAGTACTGTTATATCATACCCAATCAGTGCACCAACATAGGACTTTAGAAACTTTTCACAAAAGCATTTTTCTATTTCTTTAAGTTAGCAGTCATTATCATCAAATGAGTATTTTGAGAGCAATATCTTTGATATATATTCATGATTTATTTCAGCGCTATGAAAATCTGGATAACTTTGTTCCCTGAATTCTCATTCTGTACTGTTGCCTAATTTCTGGTATGTATGCACTGTGGATTTCGCCATCACATAATGAAAAGGCATTACTCAAATTCCCTCTGGAAATTAAGTAGAAAAGCCATGCTTCCACCAACTTGGCATATTGCTTAGGATTGATGCCTACTAACACAGTACATTTTAAACCAATTACTCTAATGGTTCTCAGAATGGTGTTTGAATATCATCACTCTGCATTATTCTCAAGAGCCAGCCTTTATGTACAGTTACTCTACACTCCCTTAAACAACAGATGCCTAAGATAGAGGACGAGCTAGTAATAAAGTATGTGCCACCTGCTTTTGCCCATCATTATTCCCTTAATAGCTTTCTACCTGTGGGCGTATTAAGCCACCAAGGAGAAGTGTCATTCCCAAAAGCACCACCACAAAAGCAATACTTTTGAGGCTGGCATCAGAAAGTCAGCTGAACAACAGCATTTCCCAGTACTCTGCTGCAATATGTCATTTTTTAAAATGCCATGTTAGTGGATACGACTTTGGGAATTGACTTAATAACAATAATAACAATAAAAATGGCTGGCACTTAGCTGGGAAAGTGTCTCTCATCCCAAAGGCCCACAAGTGCTTCAAATTTAGAAATGCAGTTGACACTGAGAAGGGTGGTGGTGCTTGGCACAGCAATGAAGGCACAGAAAATAATCACCAAGGAGGAAAGTATAAGCTCTCATCTCAGAGAGATATATGCTTTTCATGGAGCAATGTAACCTTGGATTTTCATCTCTTCAGAATAGAAGACGAAAATAGACGTTTGTGGTCCACTCTAGGTAGAAACTATTGAGTGGTAAGGGAAATTGACCTTGTAGCTGTGGAGCTCCATTAAATAGCATCAGAAAGGATCCAAATCACCATGAGACACTTTTTTTTACTACCCACGATCTTGGTGTAGCCACTCTACTAGAGACATGTACTGTTAAAATATGAGCTAAGTAGATTTCTACTTTAAAGAAAAAAAGGGGTAATGAAGACTGAATGGCTGGGTAATTCTGACCCTCACAAACCTTTTTCACAGGAAAGATTTCATCACACTGGCTAACATCTTTCTGATCTTGCTGAATGAAAAATAGTTAGGACTAAGAGACTTCTTAATGTATAATTCTGGCTATGAGGATATATTCTCTTATTCACACCAAGAAATCTTTGTGCACAAATGATTGCTAAGAGTGGTCTTTTATTTGGGCCATGAATTATCTTCTTCTCTTTATCATAAGCATAATTTAAATACTGATATTCCACAAACTTGATTTACCCTTTACTTTAATTTAGTCCGTACTAAATCAAACAGTAAATAACTTTGTTAAGGATTAGAGCTTCCAACTGATTATACAATTTTGGACTTCTTGCATTATTTTGGAAAAAAAACTTTATTTTTCCATTGTCTAACTTTTATCACATAAAACTAAAAATCTTAAAAGAATTAAAGACATCAATGACAGCGATACTGGTATACCTGTGTTTATAGCAGCACAACTCGTAACAGCTAAACCTCGAAAACAGCTTACATGTCTGTCAACAGATGAAAGGATAAAGAAAATGTGTTATTTATACATAACAAAGGACCACTCTGCCATAAGGAAGAGTAAATTTGAGTCCTATGTAAGAAAATGGATGCTCCTTGAGATCATAATATTAAGTGAAATAAATCAGACCCAAAGCTTAAATACTGCAGTTTCTTTTATATGAGAAACCTAAAAGTGTAAATTAAGTGCAAAATAAAAAATTGATGATGGGAAATAAGGAGATAGATCTTTTGCAGATGGAAAGGCCACCAAGAAATGGAACCGCAGGGGAAAGGGGATGAAAAAGGAATCAGATGTGTTTTGTACACGTACCAACTCCCCCATGAGAAATGTAATCATTATGTACTGTAAGCATGTACTAATAAAAATTAATTTTTTGGTATTAGGGATTGAACTCACAACCTCATGCTTGCCATGCAGGCACTTATGCTGCTGAGCTAAATCCCCAGCCCCCTAAAAATTTTTTAAATTCATGCAATGTTCACTATCCTCCCAGGATGAAGTTGCTTCATGAACATACGCTTATTGGTCCACTAGTACTGGAACAGAAATTGTTCTCCTCCGTGAATAAGAGCACAATGTGCTCCACATTAGTTCTGTTTATTGTCCTTTCTGACACATCTCAAGAATCTGCCACCTGAAAGTGAGTGAATGAACTGAGGCAAGTTAACCGACGTCCTCAGAATGAAATCTTCATGATACAGAATTATAGCATCATGTTCTAGGAGAGTCATTCCAAACCTAGCTGGCCAGGCCACACCTGAGACCTACTGAATGAAATATTTAGAGCTGGGCACCTACATTTTTAAACCTCTCCTTTGGGGTAATCTAGTATTAAAATTCTATATATCTACTAGTAATAACATTTAAAGTAAGGCTTAAGCACAGTGCAAGTTTCCATATTTCCATGTGTCTTTTAGACCAGATAGGTGATTCCTAGATGGATAAAAGTTTTGCCAAGTCAGTGGAGCGCCAGGTTTCTCTTTCTGTTCTTCAGTTTTCAATCATGACTTCTTCCTTCGTTTTCCAAAATAGCAGTTCAGGAACAGGCCAGAAATAGGAAAGAAGGGGATGAGGTGGAAATGGAGTACTTCTTTGTGAGGAATTTCTCTTTACGCAGCCTTCCCAGTATCCCAAATAATGAATAAACATATGTAATATCCAGCACTTACACTAGAGACATTACCCAGAATACATGGTCTCATAATGCACATTGTGCACCTCAAACAAAAGAGGTTCCTGTTTCTAGAGCAGTTGGAGGGAGCACATGCTAATTAATAAGTGCTGCTCCAGACTGCCAACAGACTTGACAGTTAGCACCTACTTGTCTTAGCAATGATCCCTTGCCGTGTCCTAGTCCATCCACGCCTTGTGACAAGGTCCATGGGTGGAGGAGAGCGCTTCAAGGAATCGCTTCTCCAGGAAAAGGACACTGCATGTGGGAATTGGGCACAAGGCTCTTGTAACGTTTTGTATTGACAATTGTAATTTGTGTAATTCACATATATATATTTTCATGTAATACTCAATATGAAATCGAAAATAGAAACTCCAGAGGAGTTACTAGAAATCTTCTAGATAACTTTGTGAAAACTAATTGTGAAATTTTACCTTCTGTGAGTAGTATGAGAGAGTTTATACAAAAGCTTTAAATGAAAGAGCTCATGGAGGAGGATTTACAAAATTCCTGTGAGACAACTGCCCTGAGACACTGGACAGGCAGCCAGAGACGGGCAACTAGGACACATATGTTACGCCACCAGCCACCTA